>JAQFVV010006212.1:600000-850000 GCA_028023455.1 Epiperipatus broadwayi | reverse complement strand
TGGAATTGTGTGCCCGTTTCTGATTCTATGAGTACGATTTTGTTTGAAAGTATTATCAAGATCACACCTGGTGTCCACTTTTTTTTAGGGAATCTCTAACCCAAATGCTTTGACTCACCGTAAATTCATTGCATTCCTCTGTCATAGTTTCAATGGACTCATGTTGTGGGCGTAGTAGTGATAGTTTGGTTCGTAGTTTCCAGCCTAGTAACCTTTCAGCTGGTGAAATCCCAGTCGATGCTATGGGTGTGGAATGTTGGTAAAGCATTGCTAACTGAAGAACTTCATGGGCTTGTTGAGATTCTGATTTGTTAAGGGCTTGCTTTAACTGGTGTACAGCTTTTTCAGCCAGTCCATTTGACTCTGGGTGGTAGGGTGGAGTGTAAATGTGTTTGATACCCCATTCCCTTGTAAAATCTTTGAATTGGTCTGAGGTAAACCAGAACCATTATCTGTTACCAGGCTTTCTGGTATTCCATGGAAAGCAAAAATTTCTTTAAGAGTTGATATTGTTTCATTAGACCCTGTGTTCCTAACTAGTCTATATTCTACCCAGTTAGAATATGCATCTATTATAACCAAGAATAGGTTTCCTCTGAAAGGCCCTGCATGGTCCATGTGGACCCGCTCCCATGGTTTAGTTGCAGTTGGCCATGATGTATACGTTCATGGTTTCTGATTTGCAGTTGACTGGCAGTTTGTACATGCCTTTACAGTCTTTTTGATGTCTTTATCTATACCTGGCCACAATACATAGGAACGTGCCAAAGCTTTGGCTCTTACAATTCCAGGATGTCCATCATGGATCACACTTAAGACTGCTGAGCGACCTTGAACTGGTATGATTACGCGATCGCCTATCAGTATGCATTCTTTATTTATTGACAGTTGGTCTCGTGCTTTCCAGAATGCCACTGGGAGATTGTTAGGTCATTTAATTGGCCAGCCATTACATATCCAATTCCATAATAGTCTATATCCATCGTCTAATTTAGTCCATTTTGCTACTAACTCACTATTCAACACATTTGATTCCCATGTATCTATATAGTTTATAGAGACTTGTCCTATTGTTTTTCCATTATTATCCTGTATTCAGGATAGTGCATCAGCATGTGTTATAAAGCTGCCTCTCCTGTATTCAAGGGAATAATCATATGCAGATAATATTTCAATCCAATGCAGCATGCGTGGGCTCAAGTGATCGGGTAATTGTTTTGACGTCGAAAATATTCCCAGTAATGGTTTGTGGTCAGTGATTGCTGTAAAATGCCTTCCATATAGATATTGGTGGAACTTTTTTATCCCAAAAATGATTGCCAATGCTTCTTTGTCTAGTTGACTATAGTTCTGTTCAGACCTTGATAATGTTCTTGAAGCATAAGCTATGGGTCATTCACCTTCATCTGTGGGGTGACTTATTACTGCTCCTACTCCATATTCTGATGTGTCAGTGGTTAATATTATCTGTTCATTGTTATTGTAGTTTATGAGTAGGTCATCTGATGTTAGCAAGCTTTTTGTCTTCTTGAATGCATCTTCATGTATTCTACCCCAGCTCCACTTCCGGTTTTTCTCTAATAACTCATATAACTTACTGGCAATGTGGGCTTTTCCTTTAAGAAAACATTCAAAATATCCAATAAGGCCCAGGAAAGATTGTAATTCCTTGACATTCCGAGGTGTTTTTGCATTTTTAATAGCCCGTATCTTTTCAGGCATTGGTTTTTTACCATTATTGGTTATTATATGTTCTAGAAATTTAATTTCTGAAGTATTCCAGATACATTTTTCTTCATTTAGTCTGGCTCCTGATTTTGCTAGCTTTTCGCAAACTTCATGAACCTTACTCTGGAGTTCTGTCTCTGAATTTGCCGTTATTAATATATCATCAAAGTAAGGTATCACACCATTTATTCCTCGGAGTAGTTGGTCTATGTTTTATTGGAAAATATTTGGTGTGGTGGTAATTCCAAAGGGCAAACGGTTATATTTAAATAGACCAAAAGGTGTAGTCAGTGTTAAGATCTCTGCTGATACTTCATGCACATTTGGCACTGGATAATTTTTTTTATTTAAAGCTGGGTTAACTGTTATCTGGTAATCACCACAAATATGTATACTGCCGTCTAGCTTAGTAATGATTTATATAGGTGTTGCCCACTCTGAGTTTTCCGTAGGTGTTAATACCCTTTATTTGTTAACTCTTCCAGTGCATTGGCTAGTTTTTCTCGTTGCGCATATGGCACTCTTCGTGGTTTACACAACATAGGTTTTGCATTCTCCCTAAGCTGTATTTCAACTGGTTTTGTTCTAATTTCCCCTAGTTCTTTTTTAAACAATGACGGGAATGTATTGCGTATTTCCTTTTCAATCATAATTTTTTTGTGATAGTTATTTTAATGCCCATGGGTTTGAACCAATTTCTTCCAATTATGCGGTTTGTTTTTCTGTGAATGATATATAACGGGAGGTCGGTGATTTGGATTTGTTTGGACCAGAACAATAACTTTCCTGACTATTTCAATGTGCTTCCCGTTTACGTCTTTTGCTATCACATTTGTTTTTTCTAGATTACTGGTTCGATTGTGAAATTGCATTATTGTTTTCCAATGTCTATAAGCCATTAAAGATATTCCGAAACCGTTGTCAATTTCCATGGTAAATGGTTGGTCAAATATTTTTACTGACAACATTATTTGGTCGTTATTAATGGTTTCCGTATTTTTAATTTCCGCTTGCCTGTTGTTTTTACATGCTTCCGCTAAGTGTCCTATTTTTCCGCAATTTTTTACATTTACTCTTTTTCCATTTACACGTTTTTGCTAAATGTCTGGATTTTCCACATCTGTAACACTTCAATTCATCATTTTCATTTCTTTCCGCGAAGTTTATTTGTTTACATGTTTTAGCTAAATGTCCGGATTTTTCGCACCTGAAACACTTCGTTTCGTCATTTCCGTTTAGTTCCATGAGGTTTATTTGATGCCATTCTGCTGCCGTTGCACTCTGGAATTGTTTTGATTGCTCCATAGCCGCTTCGTGTGCGAGGCTCGTTTTGTTCGCTGTTTTGTATGTAAGGTCATCGATTGTTAATAACTGCTCTTGGAGCCTCCCATCAGACATGCCCCATAAGAATTGCTGCAATAGTGCTTCTTCCAAATAATTCCCAAAAACACAATCTTTTGCTAACTCCTGTAGTGCAATATCGAATTTGCGAGTATTTTCACCTCTATTTTGCCTACGATTTTGGAAATGGTGTGCTACATGTTTAGTTGGTTTGGGATCAAAATATTTTTGAAGTATGTCCTGTAGTTCTGAATATTTCAGTTCTTCTGGTTTTTTCGGGTTGCATAAATGATTTGCTGTTTTAATTACATCTGGACCCGCAAAATACAATAGAGTGGCAATTTTTCTCTCGTCCTTTACAATATTGTTCATTAAAAGGTATTTATCTATGCGGCTTGCATATAGAGGCCATTCTGATTGTCTATGCACGTCAAACTCTCCAACGTTTACCTGTGCCGTGTTTAATTTGAACAGCACCACATAAATTTGTGAATTTCGGATTACTAGTTTTCCCGATGTTTATATATTTCTGAATATCCTACTGGTTTGTCGACTGTGCCAATGATATGTCTTGAAATTTGCTGTGGAGAATGATCGAGAAGTTACACTATGGACTGGGTTAGGATTATGAACACTGCGGGGATTATCTGGCCTTAATCGAGGCTCGCTATGTATCTTAGTGCTGCACTGCACCATGATATCAATCTCCTGAAGTTGTTGCCTTATTCGTCGGCTCTTATCCTATCGGATTATTCTCCGACGAGTAAATTATTCCTTCTTCCTGGTCGTGGAACTGAAGTGCCTCTGCCCGGATTCCTGGGAGGGCGTTTTTTCTTTTCTCTCTATATCGCTATTGTTCTCTAAAGTCTATTTTTACCAATGAAATCTAAACTCCGAGAGCAAGGCTTATTTCCAATCAGAAGGGTCCACTTATAGATGTAAGTAAATTCTTACTAGATAAAAGTTATCAATTGCCCCAGGGATTTCTGGAATCCTTTTATTTGTATAATTCAAATCCAATTATATATATATATATAGCACTGCCTTCCTCCAAAAAACTGCCTATTTAATCACAGATTCCCTTCCTTTACTGGAAACATGTGAATTTGGTGCATGAACCCCAGTGAAGAATTTAATCCCTTTGGATAGCAACTGGGTGCTAGCCAATCAGGTAAGGAATCTAGAATAGTCCACTTCTAAAGGGAAGGTCAGATATGTCAACAATAATGGTAAGTCTACTATAATTTTTGCCATTCAAATAATTAATATTCAAATATAAGTATATTATTTATACTAAACAATATAATTAGAAGGGACTTGAACTGAGACTTTCAAGCCCCTTACAGCTATGCACTCTATTCTACACAAATGATACACATAACCACATACATGTGAAAAAATTTATGATCTCCAGTAAACATATTTAGTGCTGAACCAGCATTCATCAATTGATCTAGATCACCATCTACCACACATATATACAATGAGTACTCAGTCTATATTAAGACAGCAAATATTCAAACCTTAATAAATAGGCTTCAATCTTCTTCACCTTCTAACTCTTCAACCATCCATATTATTGAAAATCTTATGATGGAACACTCAAAGCTCTTGTTGCTGCCACTATTATTGTCATACTCATGTTAATTTTAAGTCACTCTCTGATAAAAATATTGGCACCAAGAAGGGCTTAGAGTATTCCATCATTGAATTTTCAATGGTATGGATAGCTGAAGAATTGGAGAGTGAAGAACATTTAACCTTGTCTACAAAAGTTTAAAGATGTGCTATCTTAATATAAAGTGAGAACAGATTGTATATACATGTAGGAAATAGTGATCTGAAACAATTAATGAGTGCTTGTTCAGCACAAAATACATATATTGGAGATCATTTATGTTTTTCAAATATATGTGATTATAAAAGTCATAGATCAATTCATAGATCACATGACCCTATCTCTTAAGCTTGTAAGTTATAAACAGTGAGGATTGCCAATTCCTCTACAAGCTTTATGATAAATGCTTAGCCAGAGCCAGCACTTAAAATATCTCTGTCAGGAACCCCTCCCCAAACCCCTGACCATGGTTTCGTGCTTTGGCACTCCTCAGAGAGGTGTCAGGGTAGGTTCAGACACTAGATCTAAAAATACCAACCCAAAGCCAAGCACTTAGCTAAAAGTTATCTATTGAGTGGAAAATCTGAAATTTTCAGACATGTACATGTCTTCAAACCCAGCTATCCAACTCAAATAGCTATATGGGGCTGATAGATCTTCAGCCATACCATATAGTAGTAGTCATAGCAATATAAAATTGCATAAGACTTTTTGGCAGAGACTATAAATAGTCAAAATAAAAGTCATAGATCAATTCATAGATCACATGACCCTATCTCTTAAGCTTGTAAGTTATAAACAGTGAGGATTGCCAATTCCTCTACAAGCTTTATGATAAATGCTTAGCCAGAGCCATGGTCAGGGGTTTGGGGAGGTGTTCCTGACAGAGATATTTTAAGTGCTGGCTCTGGCTAAGCATTTATCATAAAGCTTGTAGAGGAATTGGCAATCCTCACTGTTTATAACTTACAAGCTTAAGAGATAGGGTCATGTGATCTATGAATTGACCTATGACTTTTATTTTGACTATTTATAGTCTCTGCCAAAAAGTCCTATGCAATTTTATATTGCTATGACTACTACTATATGGTATGGCTGAAGATCTATCAGCCCCATATAGCTATTTGAGTTGGATAGCTGGGTTTGAAGACATGTACATGTCTGAAAATTTCAGATTTTCCACTCAATAGATAACTTTTAGCTAAGTGCTTGGCTTTGGGTTGGTATTTTTAGATCTAGTGTCTGAACCTACCCTGACACCTCTCTGAGGAGTGCCAAAGCACGAAACCATGGTCAGGGGTTTGGGGAGGGGTTCCTGACAGAGATATTTTAAGTGCTGGCTCTGGCTAAGCATTTATCATAAAGCTTGTAGAGGAATTGGCAATCCTCACTGTTTATAACTTACAAGCTTAAGAGATAGGGTCATGTGATCTATGAATTGATCTATGACTTTTATTTTGACTATTTATAGTCTCTGCCAAAAAGTCTTATGCAATTTTATATTGCTATGACTACTACTATATGGTATGGCTGAAGATCTATCAGCCCCATATAGCTATTTGAGTTGGATAGCTGGGTTTGAAGACATGTACATGTCTGAAAATTTCAGATTTTCCACTCAATAGATAACTTTTAGCTAAGTGCTTGGCTTTGGGTTGGTATTTTTAGATCTAGTGTCTGAACCTACCCTGACACCTCTCTGAGGAGTGCCAAAGCACGAAACCATGGTCAGGGGTTTGGGGAGGGGTTCCTGACAGAGATATTTTAAGTGCTGGCTCTGGCTAAGCATTTATCATAAAGCTTGTAGAGGAATTGGCAATCCTCACTGTTTATATGTGATTATGTGTATTAGTTGTAAAAGTACAGGGCTTGAAAGTCTGTGTTCAAGTCCCTTCCAATTACATTTGAATAATTGTAAAATATTTATTTCCTTTATGGTTTTTGGCCTATTAAGGGATATTTTTAATAATGGTTTTCCTCTACCTTTTTTTATTTCTTGTCCCATACTTTCATTGTAAATCTAAATGTTTCTATTTTATTCACTAAATACCTTTTCGTTATTATTTTTAATAATACGTTAAAATTATTATTATTTAAATCTATTTTTATTATTGCTATTATCACCAAGGTTCCACACTTAGTGCATTGTCGCTTGTTACTTTTTTAAAGGACTTAGGAAATATTAATATTAAAGAATTAATATTGTGATAAGCAGATTAACTACTGTTATGAATGTAAAAAATAACATTAATATTGCAATTAGAAACTGTCAAAAAGCGTTAACAAAATTATCCACTGGTACTGTAACAAAGGATTTTACATAAATAGAGGAAAAACAAAATGTACATTAACATGTCTTTTTTACATAAAATATGCAACTATTATTATAGCCTTTATTCATATGATTGCATATAAAACAATAATATAATGTGTAATGATAATAAATAAATAAAAGTAGGCTAGATAAAATGTGTTAGATATCTCAGAGTCATATATAATGAGTGTGAATAGCTGCTAACAAGCTTTTTCAAATATCCCTATCCGCAAATCAGTTTCTAGCTGTTTGCTTTCATCAGTGAGGCATTTGAATATTCAGATATTAGATCTAAAAATACCAGCTTAAGCCCAATATTTTACTAATAGTTAGATATTAAGTAGAAATCTGAAATTTACAGACATCTATATGCCTTCAAATTTAGCTATCTTACTTAAATAGCATTATGGAACTGAACTAAATTCAGATGCACCATATATTCATAGCTTTATCAATATAACAATGCAAAAGCCTCAAGAATAAAACTAATTGCAAGAAAGTCAATATATCACGTGATTTAATTTAATAAGCTAGTACTCCAAATGTTATATAATGAGCATGAATATCTCTTAACAAGTTTTTCCAAATATCCCTATCCTGAGACTGATTTTTAGCTGTTGATATTTATCAATGAGGAGCTAGGATATTCAGATATTAGATCTAGAAATCCTAGATTAAGCCCAGATTTATGGAATAGTTAACTATTAAGTAGAAAATCTGAAATTGACAGACATTTATATGTCATTAAATCCAGCTACCTAACTTAAATAGCCACTGAATTAAATTCAGATACACCTTATATTAACAGCTTTAGCAAGATAACATTGTCAAAGCCTCAAGAGCAAAACTATAATTCCAAGAAGTCATATATCATGTGACTTAATTTAAAAAGCAGTAAGGTGCTAAGATTTTTCAGACATTAGATCTAAAAATATCAGCTTAAGTCCAGCATTTAACTAATAGTTAACTATTAAGCAGAATATCTGAAAATTTTAGACATATATATGTCTTCAAATCCAATTATTTAACTTAAATAACTATATAGGACTGAACTAAGTTCATATACACTACATATTAACAGCTTTAGCAATATAACATTGCCAAAGCCTTAGAAGCAAACTTATAATTGCAAGAAAATTATGCTCATTATATAACATTTGTAGTACAAGCTTATTAAATAAAGTCATTTGATATATGACTTGATTTTCTTGCAATTATAATTTTTCTTTTGGGGCTTTATATCTGAATTTAGTTCAGTTCCATGTGGCTATTTAAGTTAGAAAGCTGGATTTGAAGACATATAGATGTCTGAAAATGTCAGATACTCTACTTAATAGCTAACTATTAGATAAATGGTGGGCTTAAGCTGACATTTTTAAACCTAATATCTGAATATCCTAGCACCTCAGTGAAAAATCCAACAGCTAGAAACTGGTCTGGGGATAGGGATATTCAGAGAAACTTGTTATGAGCTATTCATGATCATTATATAATATTTGGAGTACAAGCTTATTAAATTAAGTCACATGCTATATGACTTGATTTTTTGAAATCTCAGCTGATGACAGATAAAAAATGTTTTGGAAACTTATAATTAATAAATTTAGACATTTTACAAAATTAATATTTTCTCTATGAGTGTTTTTTTACTATATAGAGACCTTTAAGTGAATCTTTATTAAAGCAGATAATAACAGTTTATGATCATGATTCCTATTCTAGTTTAAAAGATAAACATAATTGGAAAAAAGAGTTGTTAATTTAATAGAATAAAATTATATATATAAATGGTTACAAAAATAATATTTTATTATTTTGTTAACTTCTTGAATATATCATCATTATCATTATCATTTTCAATCATTATCTATTCATTACAATATGAAGGTCTCTGAGTTTAATCCAGCTTTTCCAATCTCTAGCTTCTTTCCTCCACATCACGTCAGCACACTTTCTTATTTCATCCATTCATTTCATATATGTTCTCTTTCTAGGTCTATTAAAATCTCTTGGAATCATATCTTAAAAAGCAATTCTATAGCAATAATATCAATAATAATTTAAATTTCAATTAATTAGATTCTTAATTTGGTCATCACAATATCTCTAATATTCATCACAAATAATCATGATTTTTGGAAACAATAAAAAAAAATAGGTTTTTTTTAAAAAATAACAAAAAATAAATGATGCAAAACAGCACTTTATTAAAAAGAATGATATTTATCAATAAAAAAAATGATTAGCTTATAGTTTCTGTCCAGATGGTCTTTCTGTATATACATTTATAAATAATTCTATATAGATAATTTTTCTATCACAAAGACCAAAGTTTGCAACAGTATTACCATATGAAAACCCATATGGTGGATGAACAGAATATTCACCAACCTGTATTAATTTTAGCATAATGAATGTATTGTATTTTAACTCAATTTCAGACCAATAACATGTCATGTTTTCTTTAAAACTGTCTGATATCTTTTAATTGAAACATTGGTTGTGTTTTCTTGAAATTAGGTAACATATATATATATATATATATATATATATATATATATATATATATATATATATATATATATATATATATATATATATATATATATATATATATATATATATATTTAAATAGTATCCACCTATTGCCCTGAAGAAGCATATTTCATATAACTTGCCTTCAATATATTTGATTAATCTATATGAAGAGTGATATATATGGCAGAGAGAAAAATAGATTTAAAATTTAAAAAAAAAGAAGATATAATTATTTCTTTTAAAACATATTTGGAAATATGATGTTGTAAAAAGTAGTAATTGAAAGATACAGTTATATGCAAATATGTTATTTTTATTATTATTGTTTTAAATGTACATTTTTGTTTTATCATATATTCTGTTTTATCTTTCAAAAACAAATTTATTGCATACTTAGACCAAAGAAATACAGACCAAATAGTACAAAACAAATAAATGATTATGAAATATCATGCAAAAAAAAGAAGATATATTTGAGTTAATGTTTGCACAGGAAACATTTGTGACTTGTTTGTTGTTCCAAAAATAGATCATAGAAATCCAATTTGTCTAAAGTTCATAGCAGGGAAGATTAAAATGAGGTGCTGTTAGTAGGTAGTATTAATACCCATGTTTCAGTTTTATGAAATGATGAAAAGCAACAGCCACCCAATAAAAAGCAAAAGATGTGTGGAGCTCTATCCAATTGCAATGGAGTCCCAGTTTTTAGCAGCTGTGAAGACCCCAGCAGGGTGCATATCTTTATCCCTTTCCTTGTTTAGTATTTGGCAAAATGCTGTGAATATATTATTCAAGGTCTCAGCCTGGAACACCAGCTTACAGCACAATGCCCAGATGGAAAAGTTAATTATGTCCAAAAGCCGGATCTCAGAGAATATGCCCTTTTCAATTGCTGTCTTGAGGTTCATTTTGATTTGATTTCTTGTCATGTTTTGTTGAAAATGAATTCTTAAATTGTTCAAAGTTGTGCATTCGAAGAGGAAGTGATCGGTAGTCTCTTCCTGTCTTTGACACAATGTGCAATTAGGGTCAATATCTTGCCCCCTTTTATAGTGGAGGAAGGCATTTTCTGGGAGGGCATGCAGGTTCGATTTCAACAGGAAATCCATGATTTTTGGTGGCAACTTCCAGAACTTGGTCATCCTTATCATTCTAGGGATGTTGATTGAAAGGCAGTTGGGGATCCTCTGTTTTTGATGGTCAAGAAGATTGAACACTTCCCAATACACAAGTTTTCTTTAAAATAGGGTTGATGTTGGTTGGATATTATCAAAGATAAAGTTGATCTGCTGTTGGCCGATCAGTAGGTTGAATGTCCTTTTTCAGAAGTGGGCATTGAGCACATTCATTTTCCTTGAAGATGTTGTAGAGTAAATTATGGGTGCATTGTAAGTTGAATATAATTAGTGACTGTAGTGAGAGACCATTTAAAGTTTTGGGCTTTTGAAGGATTCTCAAGCAAATTTCGGGTGATTGGCCTGCCCAACACAGTTTTCTACAGGCAGTTTCTACTTTGTTGATAAATAACTTGGTGGGGATGAACCCTGCCAAATAGTATATTATTTTTGGAAGAATGAGAGCATTTAAAAGGGCTACTTTCCCAAATAGCGAAAGGTATATTTTTGACAAAGATGTGATTGTGGTTTCAATTTTCTCTAATAATGAGTCTTGTATCTCTTTATGCATCACCGTGGGTGTTTTTGATAGGTGAAATCCCAGAAATTTCTGTGGCACTGCTTCAAATCTACCAGAGATCTTTTGGCCAGTAAGAATTTCCCAAACAGCTGATTTTTTGGGTTGACAAAGAGACCAGATAATTTGGCATGGTGATCAAAAAGTTGTTTTAGCCTACCCAGTTCATCATGGGATGAAAGAAACACAACTACATCATCCATATAGGAGATGTGAGTGATGTTCTCCTTAAATAGCAGAACCGCGATACCAGAAAACATGGCCTCGATGTTCAACAGCATTGGATTGATATAGGCAGCAAAGAGAAGTGCACTCAGAGGAGAACCTTGGGGATGGAGATGTAGGGCATAAAACCCAAGGCTATGCGACCATCTAGGGATAAGTACACTTCCCGATTGTAAAGAAGGTTCTCAATCATTTGAATGTATATGGGTGGTATATTTAGCTGTTCCAGAACACTGAGAAGAACATCATGGAGTCAAATGCCCCAGCTATATCAAAGTTGTACTACAATGGGCCGGGGCTTTCTTTGTCTCCACACATGATCGACCAGATGTCTGAACTGGCTGACAGCATCGGATGTTGAAGTGCCTTTTTTTGCAAATTGATAGTGTGAAAGTTGTTAGATTATGTTATATTGAATCTTGTCTTTAATGATGCTCTCGATGATCTTTGTCAATAGAGGAATCATCGAGATAGGATGCAGATTATTAAGATCTGGTTGTGCATCACGTTTCTTTAAAAAGGGTACCATGGAGATGGGACATAGGTTTATTAGGTGATGACTTCCAGTGGTGATGAGGTCTATCATTCCATGGATTACTGGGATAGTAAAAGCTCTTTAGTAAAAGTAGAAATCTGGGAACTCCATGCATGCCAGGATGAACACTTTCTTGGAGTGATTGCAGTTTGTCAAGAATATCACCATCTGTGATGTTATGTTCCATAGGTTTATTAGTAACAAAAACTCTACGGATGTTAGTGACACCAATAGGTTGCAATTTTCTTTTGTAAAAGTCTCTTATTTTGGAAAGCATGGAGGCCAATATATTGTTTACTGTGTATCTTGATTGATGAGGGTGCCTTGTTTTGTTGGTTGGATCCTAGGGCCCATCTGATGTAACCTCGAGTCCAGCAGTGTTGATATGCTAAATAACTGCATGCTTGTTTAATTCATAGGTATTCAGCCAGGGATTGTTGGGTAGCTTTGTATTGTAGTTTAAGGTGAGTAATTTCTTGGATATTTTGCCTTTGTATGGGCAAATGTTTAAGTGTGTCGGCTATCTTGTCCAATTGACTTAGTAATTTAAGGGGACCTTTATTATGTTGAGTGCATTTATGAATATGTGATTGTAGAATATTTATGAAATTATTCCATTTATCACATGGTGAAAGTGTTTATATTAGCCGAGTTGAATGATATGTAAATCTCAGAGATGAGTTGTATAGTGGCAGATTCCTTTGTGAGGATCCTCATTGTTCGTGGAATGTTGCCATAGGAATGTGTGTTATCCACAATTCTGATAAAGACCTCTAGTGCCATGTGGTCCGTAAAGACAACAGGCCACAGGTTAGCTTCAATGAAGGGATCAAGTGAAGGAGAGAAGTATAAAAGATCAATGAGGGACTTAAACTGTGATGAATAGAATGAGAAGGCAGACACATCAAAAAGTTGTCTTCCACTTGTAAAGGTGTTGCTCAGTGATTTTAAGTGACTCCTTTCAAAAGAATCATATGTTTGATTAAAGTCACCCAACATCAATGCAGGAAAAGGGTTAGGAGAGTAATGAAAAGACTTTGCTATGTATACCTCTAGGCAGTTCTTTCTTATTTGTTATTGTGCTTAGTTTCTCTTAATTCCAAAAAAAATGTAATGCACCATAAACAAA
Source organism: Epiperipatus broadwayi (assembly GCA_028023455.1). NCBI lineage: Eukaryota > Metazoa > Onychophora > Udeonychophora > Euonychophora > Peripatidae > Epiperipatus > Epiperipatus broadwayi. The sequence goes on along the minus strand of JAQFVV010006212.1, from coordinate 836,880 downwards.
GGAAGCAAAAATATAAAAATGTTAAAAGCATTCCAGAGAGAGAGAAAGATAGCCATTATTTTGAGAAAAAAAAGTTATATTAATATATTTTTGTATTGATTTGTATGACTATGCTCTCATTATTCTAATGAACTACTGAAATTCGCTAAAGTAATCAAATCATGGAGAAAATGTGTTTTTTGATATAAAGTTAAAAATGTCTACGTTAATGTTATGGTAAAAACCAGATATGTGTAGGGCTATCACCCCATGCTCTAAGTATATAGCTGCTTCTACTCACTACCTGCCTGCATGAGAATCTTAAGGACCTTACTGATATGCTGCCAAAATAACCTAGAGAGGAAAAGAAAATATGAAATTTCAGAGGAAAAGAAAAATATGAAATTTCAGAGGCTGATCAAACTCCCATGAAAATATTGGTTAATAGATGTCATCATGAGTCTTTATTTCCAGATTACTACCATAAAGTGGACAGTTGTTCTGGACTTTTGCCAATAGCAGACATTTTTCTTCTCCAACCAAAATATATATATTTCTTCTTTTGGATCCCTAACTTGGAAAAACGTAATCTTATGTGAAAACAAACTTACCTTTATTAAAATCCCAGGGTCCTGAAGGTAAATATAGTTTTATTTGAATCAAATGAACTTAGAATTGCATATCATTACCCTCAAAAATGCTTATTCACTGTTAAAATATTTATCAAACTGTATTGTATAACTGTATTCTTTTACATTCTACTCCACATTTACATTATGTATTATATTTAGTAATTTTTTCTCTTAGGGTTAGAATTAGATGTGTGAATTTTTTCTCTTTAATGAATATTTAATTTAATAAAATATATATGTGTTTTTATGAATATTTAATTTAATAAAAAAAGAAAGAATAAAATTGTGTACTTATTCTGAAACCATAATTATTTACCGAACATTTATGAATAGGTTTATCATTTATACTTGCCTATTTCTTTTCTGACCAATATATCTCACAAAAGTAGTTAAATATGCACTATACGAATAGGTACATATATTAAGTATGTTTTGAACTTGCACCTTAAGTTCAATGAAGTTTATTTCTAATTAATAAAATGAATGCTCACAGTAGAGAAATTCAAAGCAGCTAATTTTAAACTATACATGATCTAGTGTGAGAGACATAAAAAGAGGGGAAAAAGATCGTTCAAATATGTGAACTTCACCATATACCTCTGTTTATCTGATAGGTTTTCTCCCAGTCCTGAAAGCAAGCTATCTAAAGTTAGGCACCTTATTAGAGATATTAATATCATTTAGAATAGTAAGGAAAGTATAATTCTTGCTGCATTAGTGAGATTGGTGTATAATGTCAGTTGCTGCCTGATGCTCATAAATATACTTTTTCTGGAAGATATTTTTTGGTTTGTTGTACTGATAAAATGATGGCCACCATGAAAAATTCCTAACTAGCATCCTTATATAGGATATATGCATTACATATAAGTTCTACTTATACAATTTCTTAAAGAAAATTGAATGTTTAAATTCCATATGGTAGACAGTGTTCAAATACTGCCTACAGGTATAATGGCAACTAAACAACCATAGTTTATATACACTATCCTGTGTGGACCATATATCCATTTTAAATCAATCTATTTTGAACTGATATTGTAATTAATACTGGGGTTGCCTGTTAAAATGGCTTCCCCAATGAATGGGGTTGCGAAACTAGGAGAATGGCAGGTTTGCATGAAATTTTTTTGTCTCATTACTATTGTATTGAAGAATAAAGCACCAAATAGAAGAGAAAATAGAAGTAAAAATTAAAGATTCAACAGTAGGGCAGGTGACAGTCAGTGTAGTACTTTGCAAGCTGGGGTGGTGAGACCAGTGCATTATAAAGAAAATTAAAAAAATAAATTTTGAGATTACTTCACTCAGTTAAAAATAAAAAAATATTTTTCTCAGAGATATATAAAACATAATAATAGAAGTAGAAATAAATGAAAACCCATTCATGAAAAAGAAAGGAAAACAAAATAGACATGGACAGCAGAGATAAAACAAGAGAGACAGGAATGCTGGATGTGATGATAGAAAAATTACAGGAAATAGAGGGGGTAAAAATAGTATTCAGAGGACAGGAGGGAGAGAGGCCAAGAGAACATATCATCAGTTTACAAAAGGACTTTAAAAAATATGGGATGCCAGAGGAATTTCAAAGTAATTGTAGTGCATATCCACCTTCAAGGATATTCCAAAACATGGTGGGATTCGATTTTATATCAACCCCGAACATTCCAAAAGTATGAAACTGCCTTGAAAAAGAAAATTTTGGACAGAAAAACAGCAGGAGAATATTAAACTACAAATGCTAAGAAAAGTTATGTACAGTTTTTTAAATGACAAGTGACCATGCTAAATACATTAGAGAGGTGTCAACTATCTGAAAATCAGATTATAAAAACAGTATGCTGAAAGTATGCTGAAATTTTTTATTGGAAATAAGATGTTTGGTAGGGATTAGAAGTAGTAGGTCAGTTAAAAAAACTGAAAAAATATTAAGTCAAATGTTGATAGATGAGCAAATGCAGGTGGTTGGAGACAGAAAATTCATGGTCAAATGGATATGGAAAAAGAAAATGGAGAAGAGTTAATACACCAGGAAAAAAGGAAACACTTGGGGAATTTGGCATGTTCATGGCAAGACATGGTCCCATGCTATGCTAAACATGGGTGCCCAAAGATTTGTATTGAAATTGATCAAATAGACATAGAAACACTCATAGATTCAGATAGTCAAATTTATGTCATGTCAGAAATACTATATAATAAACTGGTGAGGAAACAATCTTACATAAGAACCCTTCTATTGAAGGCCACCCAAGTAACAATGGTGAATAATAAGAGGGTCAAGGTAGAATCCAAACAGATATGGGTGATCTTACAAATTAATGGGAAACCTTTCACTCATGTATTCCTTATTATGAAGGACCTGATACATGAGGCAATATTAGGGTTTTATTTTCTACACAAATATAAATGTGTTCTGGACTATGAAAGGGAAAAAGTCACATGTGAAGGAGAAATAATTAAATTCCTGTGGCCAGACCTATACCATTCAATAAGGGACATAAACCTCAAGGAAGATCTAATAGACAGCATGATAGCAAAAAAAATTCAGCAGGCAAAAGTGGCCAATGAAGAAGAAATGTGCACTGTTGAAAGTATTGGAAGAGTATAGCCACATTTTTTAAATGTGTCTGGTATATTTAATGGGTTTGAACAAAGTATTAAAATAAATCAGGAACAGTTTTTCCAGTCTAGGTCATACCCAGTTCCACATCAATACCAGAACAATGTTAAGCAACAACTCAACAAAATGGTGGAGTGGAAAATTATTTCAAAGTGTTCCTCCCCACATTGTAATCTGCTGGTGGTTGTAAAAAAAAGATGGGTTGGTCAGGATATGTTTGGATGTGAGGCAACTGAACCAAATAATGATCCCTAATTGTGATATCCCATGACCTATTCAGGAACTGTTAGGAAGATTTAAGAGAAAGAAAATATTTTCAAATTTTGACTTGACTGCCAGTTACTGGCAAGTCCAACTCCATCTTGAAAACTGGAAATGCATTCCTTTAAATATGACAGTTATTCTTATCAGTTTAACTGTATGCCATTTGGCCTAATAAACAGCAGTGCTGGGTTGTTGAGATGTTTGGTCCAAGTGTTATCTGGGGAGATCAAAAAGTTAATCACGATATATGTAGATGACATATTAGTGGGATCAGCAACCATCGAGAAACATTTTAAGAATGTAGAGTTATTTTTCAAAGAATGTCTAAAGAAATGAATTGAGGTTAATTTAAAAAAACATGTTCTGTCAGGATGAAGTCATATTTTTGTGCCATGTGGTGGGTGTCCAAAAGATAAAATCTCACCAGGTTGTACCCATTAGAAAATTTTCTAAACCTAAGCCTCAGAAGCAAATTTGATCATCCTTACATCTCTGCAATTTTATAATAGATTGTATGAGGGGTTTGCAAAAAAAATGGAACCTTTGGTCAGGCTGGTAAAAAAGAATATCCCCTAGAAATGGCTCAGGAACAAGAGAAGGCTTTGAGGAGATAAAGAGAGGTTTCAAGAAACAAGTTATATTAGCTTTCCCTGATTTCAAAAAGCCATTCATCATACAAATGAACTGCAGTGGATATGGGCTAGGTGTCACACTATCTCAGATGCAGGATAATGATCAAATGGCGGTACGGTACTTTATAAGATGATTGCTTAAGGGACTTAATCTTCACTATACTACTTCTAAAAAAGAATCTCTTTATGATCATCTAGGTGTTCCAGAAGTTCAGGACCCCTGCTGGTTTCAAAGTGGTTGTCATTACTACTCATAAAATCTTGAAGTTTTTGAATCACAGCTACTTGCCCAACAGTTGGCTGATTCCCAGGAGTCTATAACTCCAAGAATATGACTACACCATAAAATATTGCAAATGGTCAGAGAACATTGTGCCTGACATATTGAATCATAATCCTGGTCAATCCCAATCATACCATTTGAATGAAGAAAAATTGTACATCACCAGTTTGAACCTGAAGCTAAACAAAGGAGTGGAATAAGACCTGTCCCAACTTTCTCACTGACAATGGAAAGATGGACAACTGAGACCATTGATTGAGCAGCTAAAGGAAAAGGGTACAACAGACTTAGGATGGGTGGGCAACAAGGCAGGACACTACCAAATGAAAATCAATTTTACAGTACAAAATTCAAAAGGACCAAAAAGAGTAGAAGCCTATCTTACCATGTCAGGTGAGGGATGCTGCTTTCACCCAGATACACCAACTATATGCTCATCATGGTAAACTCAAAACTGAGTGTTTGCTCCAGGACTGGTTTTATTGGCCCACAATGTGGGTTAAAATTATGGCTGTGGTAGGCCAGTGTGAGATATGCCAAAAGACAAAGCCAGCTCTAGAAGTTTGTAACACCTATGATTTCCATAATTCCAACAAAGTCCTGGGAAATGATGGCCCTGGATTATCACACTTTAACAAGAAGTATCTGGTTATGGTATATGATCTATTTTCAAAACTCATAGCCATGTACCCAATACCCCAGGAAATACTAAACACATTATAAAGGTGCTAGAAAATAACCATTTCCCCATTGTGGGAAAAACAAAAGCTCTACTATAAGAAAATGGTACTTTGTTTGTATCAGATGAATGGCATAGGTGGGTACACTGACAAGGAATCAAGCATGTGTTGATGACTATCCATAATCTGCAGTCAAATCCATGTGAGAGTCATGCGAGAATTAGGTCAGCTATTTAAAACATATCTTCCAATGAATCATTGAGGTTGGGTCAAACAAGTTCCACAGATCATTAATTATATCAATTGATCAGTCAATGAAACAACCAGGTTTGTTCCAATATGGCTGCATTTAGAAAACACAAACCCTCAATTACTAAAAACTCCCTTTCCAGGAGTAAAAAAGTTTCCAATAGATGTAGAAGCTGATAGAGCTCAAGCTTACCAGACCCTTATGAAAAGAAATCAAATTAGGAATAAAAGGTCTGTGGGTACATGACACTGATTTCAAATAGGAGACAAAGTAATGGTGAAAACACCATATTACTGACCCATGAAAGTTTGTCTGCTGTAAATTTTGTAATTTATGAGGGCCATTTGCTATTGTATGGCATCAGGGAGACAATGCATTTTGGGTAGACACTGGATTGGAGATCAAAGGATCATATAATGCTAGCACTTTAAAGTGCATGCTATAACAGATTTTTTTTAGCCATCAAAATAAGTTGACCTCATTTTGAAGTCTTTCCAATGGGATATTGTAAAAGTAGCTGGGCTTAAACCCTGTTACAGAGGAATTAAGTAGTATCTGTCTACTGCCCTTGAGAAGTGTATTTTATATAAATTGACTTCAATATATTTGACTAACATATATGAGGAGTGATATATATGGCAGAGAGAGAAATAGATTGAATTTTTTTTTTAAAAAAAAAAGATATAATTATTTGTTTTGAAACATATTTGGAAATATGTTGTTGTAAAAAGTAGTAATTGAGAGATACAGTTTTACACAAATATGTTATTTTTTTATTATTATTACTTGTTTTAAATGTACATTTTTGTTTTATCATGTATCCTGTTTTAAGAAGGGTAACAAAAAGACTTTGCTATATATACCTCTAGGCAATTCTTTGTTAGTTGTTATCAGACTTAGCTTCTCTAAATTTCAAGAAAATGTAATGTACCATAAACAAGGAAACCAAAAATATAAAAACATTAAAAGTATTTCACAGAGAGAAAAAGATAAAAATACTGATAAACTAATTTGGGAGATCAAAAAAAAATTATTAATTTATTAAAAAAGTCAGAGCCATAAAAAACGAGATATTTTGGGAAAGAAAAGTTATATTAATATTTTTTGTGAGTATGAATTTATACAGCTATGCTCTTGTTATTCTAATGAACTACTGAAATTCACTAAAGTCATCAAATCATGGAGAATATATGTTTTTGATATCAAGTTATAAAATGTCTAAAATTTTAATGTTGGGGTAAAAACCAGATATGTATAGGGCTATCACCTCATGCTCTAAGTATATAGCTGCTTCTACTTGCTGCCTGCCCATATGAGAACCCAAAGACTTTACTGATCTGCTGCCAAAATAACCTAGAGAGTAAAAGAAAAAAATTGAAATTTCAGATGCTGATCAAACTCCCATAAAAATATTGGTTAATAGGTGTTGTCCTTTATTTCTAGGTTAATACCACAAAATGGACACTCATTCCAGACTTTTGCCAATAGCAGACATTTTTCTTTTTCAACCATATATATATATATATATATATATATATATATATATATATATATATATATATATATTGTGACCTTCTGGTTTGGTACCAGAAATAGTCATTGTAGTAGTGTAGTAGTATATCAGATATTAGCTGATATAATCCTTTTTAAAAAAAATGAAATGTGAAATTTTTAAATAATTTTATTTTGACTTAAAACTGTAATCAAAAGTAAGGGTAGGTATAATTAAAAGATTTCTTAAATGTTTAGTATCTTGTTTTGGGGTATAATCAGTAATAGAATAGGGGGGTAGCTTGTTATATGCATAATCAGAGCAGTCTGAGTTGATACTTACTTGTTTTATTTGTTCATAAAGCAGTATTCAGTTTTGTTAGAATGATTTTTCTAATCCATTTGTTTTGTACATTTTAAATTTATAGCATAAACAGTAAAATATGTTTCACTCATCATTATTCACATTGTCATTTCAATTATATCAGTGTAATACCTATAGTATATTACTACTGAATATTCATACATTATCCAACTTCATTTTTCATTCATAAGTTTCATTAAACCATTAAATACCCCACATTACATTCAAATATTTAATTATATCAATAACAGTATTAAAAAATCTAACTTAATTACATTTTAAATAAATCAATAAATTATGGACTGGTGGATATGACAAATACTGTAAAATATTTTATTTATTAAAACAATTGTCATCAATTTTATTCTACTGCTTTAAAAACATTTAATTATTAGTTCAATAGTTTTTTTTCATTTATTTAAAAGACAAAATATTTTTTTTTCCATCTCTATTTTTTTTTACTGTGTAAAGTTTTTGCATATTTAAGTAGATTTGCAAGGGGGAGGAGCAATTGACAATCTTTTTCTGATGATGTTAACATTATCGTAAACAATTGGAAGAGAACAATATATTATGTAATGATTATTAAAAAAGTTTATAAAAGGAATACTTATTACTTTTAAGTGGTCAGTCTATTATTACTTTTGAAGAGGTCAGTCAATTATAGAACTTTTACGAGGGCAGTTATAGCTAACCAAGAAACAGCTATAACTAATTTATTTAGCAAAGTTTAATAGTGAAATTATTTTTCCTCTTCCAGAGTTCAAGTTAAAAATTTAATTATATTATTTTGTTTGCGAAATGTGCACTTAAAAAAACCACTAAAAGATACATCAATTTTGCTCCAGCTGATCGTTTAAATTGTCTCAACATTATGCTAAAGTAGACATAAGTGTTATATTCTATTATTCAAGATAAATTATTATTTAAGAAATGAGAATGCTTAATAGGACAGTAAAATTGTTTTATTTAAATTCAAAATTAACAGGGAAGGATAAAAGAATATTTGTTTATTTTATAACAATTAAGTTTTTAAGCCTTACTTATACTATGAAAGGAACAATTGCCACATGCTTCATTTATGTGTGTGAAAAATGTGAACTGTCATTGAATGTTCTCAGAACTTTAATATACAAATTTCATGTCAAATATAAAAAAAAACTCAAAATTTAAAATATACATAAGGAATATGTAATTTTATTGTCATATGTTTTAGAATAGTGATGGAATTATTTCTATTTTTACCTTTGGAAAAGAAAAATATAAGATTAAATAGGTCATTAATTGTACTTTAATAATTATTTGTTCTTCTAGACTAGTAGGATGAATGAAATTTTAAATGGATGAAGTTATGTGACATTGCTGTATTAACATTACCAATGAGTTTATCTCAATAAATATTATTAATTGAATAACTACGTATATTTCTGAATGGCTTTATGATTGTGAAATTAAATGTTAAATATATCCTAGGAATAAAGTACAAACTTCTATTTTATTTGCATTATGAAATCTATTGGTTAATTAAGCAAATTCATTATTTACAACGTCAATAGCAATTCATTAGTTGATAACTAAAAAACATTGAATATGCCCATATGGATTCAACAAAAATAATATTGTTTTTTTTTCTCCTGCAGGAATTGTTCCATTCTGTGTTAATATTTATCTTGTGCAGTATAATTATTTTCCTTATCTATTTGAAAACATGACAAGGAAAGTCATGTAAAAACTTTTATAAACTTTCATTTCATTTCGTTTGAAAAGAAAAAAAGAAGAGAACTTTATTTTCTGTAATGGTATTTTAGATAGCTTTAGTATTAGTTAAGGAATGTTTTATTATTTTAAATATGTTTATTATATGTATTATTATTATTATATTTTTCTCCAAGAACGTCTCAAATAGCATAATAGAAAAATACATTATGCTGGTAATTTTATTTTTATTATTGTTATTATTTTAATAAGATAAGTTAGGTCGTGCATGTGTTAATGATCCACGCACATAATAAACGAATGGAAGAGTCCATTCAAAAGGGTGAATAATTATTTTTTAAAAAAGGAGTTCATTATATCAAATCTTACCGAATATATTTCTTTTTATAAATTAGAAAATAATTATTTTCAATAGTTATTTTATCTATAACATACAATTTTATTATTTATTTAGGTTCAATTTAACTACAGATTCATGCCAATATTAATGTATTATATTATAAAAGAATTATTCGTCTTGCTTTGTCCATAGTAATTAGTATTTTATTCTTCAATTGTTCTTTGAACATTACCAGGTCCTAAATATTGTCAGATATGAGATATTTATTCTTTATTAATTCTAGCAGTAATAATTAATATTTTAACAGTAATTCTTTGCTTACTGCGATTTTAAATGGTCTGTATATCACAGGCTTATACGTGCGTGTGTCTATTATTAAACCTATTTATAATTATATGTAATTGCCAGTGAAAATGATTTTAAATCAATTGGATTTGGAAGGAAAAGGGGATCAATCATTTGAAGAATTAGAAAGTTGTTTAAGAGAGAATTATTATTTCTTTGTTATGACTGAATGAAAAGTATTTTTGTGGTTATATGCTATAAAGTTTACAATGTTTATAATATTTTATGGAATTGAGTTAGTGTGTTTGTTAGTTGAACATTTAATATGGGTAGTTGCCCAGTGTATTATAGTGTATAGAATTGAATATTCCTTTTCTTATCCATGTATTGGAGTATTTTTGATAGGAGTGGATTGAATCCTCCTTTTATATTTGATATATTGAATTAAAAGTGTATGAAGCTAGATATGTTTTCTCCCCAATTTTCATGTGGTGATGAGTTATTTCACCAATTAAGTTATTGTTATATTACCTGTTTTGAATTATATAAATCTGTTATCCCATGTGTGTATTGGATGTTTTCCAACTTATGCTATAGCCTAGTGTTTGATGGTTTATGATAAAAGGAAGAATAGAAGGAAAGTATAGTGACTTATAAAACATCTGTATTATAGTTGATAAATAAAGATTGATTGATCTTCGCTTCCAACCGTATTATGATTATATTGAAATATCATAAGCAAACCGATTAGATTGATTAACATTATTTATTTATTTTTCTTTGACACACAGCATAATACAGATTCATGCACAGATTGTTAATTTTGATATAAAAAAAATTCATTATTAATGTAGAACTTTACTTATCATGTTAAAATATTTTGTAGTAATCATTTAAGCTTCACCTCATTGATTTTTATCATTTAATCATAATTTGCATAAATAATTAAGCAAAGATAGGTCATTAGTTAATGAATACAAAGATTTACTTTATTTTGGCAAAGCAGAACCTAATTATTCAATAATATGCTGTACCTTAAAATTACAAAGGAGAATACATTTAATTAATAGAAGTATTCATTTTCTTTGGTAAGATAGCCTAATATTATTCTTAGTTTAAATCCCCTCATTTTAATTTTATTTAAGATATTTAAAAAGTAACAATGCAAAATCTTAATTTGTTCTGTAATTAGAATATTAATCTGTGTTGTTGTTATAAATTTTTAGTAATAAATGAGTGATATTCAGCAAAAGGCTGAATAAAAGATACTTTAGTAATCAGTTACTAAAAGTGTAAGGTCATATTTATTTTGTTTTTATTTTTGTATAAGTCTATCGAAATCACTGATAGCTAAAGAGACATTTCTTTATAGTAAATAATAGGGACTTATTTAGTTCATTTAATGTTTCAAATAAAATGTTTACCAATTTATCAAAATGTTCTGATGAAAATATATAGTAGATGTAAAAGTTAATGAATCATGTTGTATTATATTAAATTCCTTTGGAATTTGTGTTAATAATAAGAAAAAAAAAGTAAATGTTGATTTAACCATTCTCTATTTGATTAATAAATATTTTGTTATCTAAATTTCTATTTGGAGTTTCTTCTATAACATTCATTCATGTTTCACACTTCCACACATGCTTATACGTTTATTTTACGTAATGTAACATAATTGTATTCTATTTAATTATAATAAATCTCAAGATATGGTGGTGTTGATTTCCTTGATTCAAACACTATATGAGATGGCAATTACCTACTGATCATTTTAAAAGGGTTTTGTTATTTAATTTTTTTGTTAAGATGATGAATTGAAATCAAAATGTTCCCTGTTTCTTTCATTATCTAACTGCAAGTATCTAATTAGGGTATTGTTTGGTTTATAATATTATTTTCATAGTGTTAAATAATAATTTGACGTATAGAAATGTTAGATCAAGCCACACCATAAGTTAATTCCCTGAGATCTTCAATATATAATTTAAATTAGATAATAAATTCATTTAGCCAGATTAGATTAGTGAGTAGTTAAAATTTAGTGATGATAAGTTTAGTTTGAGTTTAGATGTAGTGAATTATACATTACAATTTCTGAAATATAATTTTTTATTTTATTTTAGTTATTAGTTTAATTGTATAATATGGTAGAGGTTGTTCAGTGCATATGGATGATGGGAGGATGTGAAGTAGAGAGTATTATTAGTTACTTTTAGTGGTACAATTTTACCAATTTAATTTTGTCTAGTATAGAACTTAATAGATGTTTATTCCTATTAGTAATAATATTTTCTTCCACATCTAAGGTACATTGTAATCTCATACACCTCTGTATCCCTCAACTGAGTTAGTTTTAGGTGAAAGCTTTAATTAAGAGCCCCATGAATAGATTTAGGTAAAGTTAAATAAATATTTTATTCTATGATCCATAGAATTGGCGCCCCTGGGTAATTGTTAGTGTTGGTGATAAGTGTGAGGGGTTACAATATATATATAAAATACATATTTTGCGGGTTCATCTGTGTTAAAAACTTTTAATATTAATATACTGACATTTTGACTTGGTCACACAAGCCATCCACAGAGTTATAAAAGGTAGAAAGACGGTTGTAGAGGTGCTACAATCACTAATTTGAATAAAATGTTAAAATTCCACCAATAGCAAAAAATGTTAAATTTAGGAATGTTTTTTAAAAAAATCTTTCCAAATAGGAGGAAGTTTGCATGTATCATCTCGCTTATTGATACAATCTGGCCTTTTATGTATCTCAATGGCTTCTCTTATTTTGCATTGGTACAGATTATCACATCTGGATATGATCCTGGTACTAGAAAAATCAATTTTATGATCTGAATCTATAGTATGAAGTGAGAGTGCTGATGATGATGAGTGTTGTTTAACTGTATTAGCATGCTCATCTCTCCTAACACTGATGTGACGATTACTCATACCTATGTAAGAAGCTTTACAATTTTTACATGAGATTTGATAGACACCATGAGATTCAAGAGGGATTGAATCCTTAGGCTTGGTTATTATATTGCCGATCTTTTGATGAGCAGAAAATGCTGTATCTATATTATAGCATTTTAATATATGTCCGATACTGTCTGTAGTTCTTTTTACATATGGAACACAAATCCTAATAGCTGATTTATCATCTTTTTGTTTCCTATTTTGTCTATTTTGGGCTTGAAATAAGGCTTTTTTTATAAATTTGTAATTATAACTATTTGCTAATAAAACACTACTAATATGATTTATTTCTTCTTTCAGATGTGTCTCATCTGAAAGGTTAATTGCTCTATTTAAAAGAGTTTTGGCTACAGAAACTATCTGAGTTGGGTGATGATGAGAATGGAAATGCAAATATCTGTCTGTGTGTGTATCCTTTCTGTAAATAGAAAAAGATAAACTATTTGGTGTTCTGGTGACTACAACATCAAGAAAAGGGAGTTTTCCATCAGACTCTGTCTCCATTGTAAATTTAATATGAGGATGCATATTATTTAAATGTAAGAAAAAATCATCTAATTTATTTTTTCCATGTTGCCATATGACAAAAGTGTCATCTATGTATCTGAGCCAAATGAGAGGTTTTAAAGATGATGATTCTAAAGCACAAGTTTTTATATATTCCATGAATAAATCAGCTATTACATCAAAACTGACCAGAATGTCATTAGCATTAAATTTTAAACTTTTTAAAACAGAAATAAAATGAAAAGAGTTTTTAATATATGATTTAATAGATGGGATTGTAGATTTAATGAAATCTGATAAGTATCTGGCTAAAATATGAGTTGGAGAACCTATTGCACTTACTATTGGATGAAGAGGGTATCTGGTTTGTGAGTTTTTGGAAGTCCATAAAATTTTGGACAGACACAAGATTTTTCACGAGGGATTATTTTATTTTTTATCTCTGTTTCAATAGGTGATTTATTAATAGTAGCTTTTGTTGTTTTTTCCAAATACGTAGTATGATCTCCTTTTGATAGTTTATAAGTTTTATCATTAAGCAGATCTAAAATTTTAAATGTCATGATCCATTACAACTGTGGCGTTACTTTTATCAGCTGGAAGTACAACAATTGATTTGTCCGATTTTATATTATTTAATGCTTGTCTTTCTTTCTTTGAAATATTATTTTTAGGAAGCTTAGCTTTTTTAAAAATATTACAAATCTCAGCTCTAGCCAAATCAGCCGATGTAGAATCAATTTTATCTAGAGCTGATTCAACATTACAAACAATTTTCTCAAAAGGTATCCGGGAAGGTGTTAAAGCAAAATTGAAACCTTTTTCTAAAACTGAAATTTCATCTGTAGAGAGGGCTTTCCTAGATAAATTATATACGGTTTTTTGATTTGGATACATAATGTTTGGGGATTGTGTTGTAATTAGATTTTGCAATTTTTTCTTTTGCTTTGCTGTTACAAATTCCGAATCTTTAAACGATCTAAAACTTGCAATATGATCAAAACTAGTCCACAGTAAATGATGTATTTTATTACTAAGGAATAAATGTAAATGTAGCAATACTTTATCAATTTGTCTAAATTTTTTCGAGTTTCTTTAATAAAAGAGTTTAAAATAATATTGCTAGTTTTCCTTAGAATTTTACTAATATTATAATTGTTCTTGTGAAACACAATTTTACAGCAAGTGGGTATAACATTGTGATTTTTGCATGCTAATAAAACAGATAAATTACAAAGTAACTTACATTTCTTAATCCACGTTCTTTCAAATATCTTCATTTTAACATTATTAACCTCTATGGGGAAGAAATTTTTAAACAGCTTCGTATATTTGAAAGAATGTGGATTAAGAAATGTAAGTTACTTTGTAATTTATCTTTTTTATTAGCATGCAAAAATCACAATGTTATACTCACTTGCTCTAAAATTGTGTTTCACAAGAACAATTATAATGTTAGTAAAATTCTAAGGAAAACTAGCAATATTATTTTAAACTCTTTTATTAAAGAAACTCAGAAAAATTTAGACAAAATTGATAAAGTATTGCTACATTTACATTTATTCCTTAGTAATAAAATACATCCTTTACTGTGGACTAGTTTTGATCGTATTGCAAGTTTTAGATCGTTTAAAGATTCGAAATTTGTAACAGCAAAGCAAAAGAAAAAATTGCAAATGCTAATTAGAACACAATCCCCAAACATTATGTATCCAAATCAAAAAACCGTATATAATTTATCTAGGAAAGCCCTCTCTACAGATGAAATTTCGGTTTTAGAAAAAGATTTCAATTTTGCTTTAACACCTTCCCGGATACCTTTTGAGAAAATTGTTTGTAATGTTGAATCAGCTCTCGATAAAATTGATTCTACATTGGCTGATTTGGCTAGAGCTGAGATTTGTAATATTTTAAAAAAAGCTAAGCTTCCTAAAAATAATATTTCAAAGACAGAAAGACAAGCATTAAATAATATAAACTCGGACAAATCAATTGTTGTACTTCCAGCTGATAAAGGTAATGCCACAGTAGTAATGGATTGTGACATTTACCATAATAAAATTTTAGATCTGCTTAATGATAAAACTTATAAACTATCAAAAAGAGATCATACTACGTATTTGTAAAAAAACAACAAAGGCTATTATTAATAAATCACCTATTGAAACAGAGATAAAAAATAAAATAATTCCTCGTGAAAAATCTTGTGTCTGTCCAAAATTTTATGGACTTCCAAAAATTCACAAACCAGATACCCCCGCTTTGTCCAATAGTAAGTGCAATAGGTTCTCCCACTCATATTTTAGCCAGATACTTATTGGATTTCATTAAACCTACAATCCCATCTATTAAATCATATATTAAAAACTGTTTTCATTTTATTTCTGTTTTAAAAAGTTTAAAAATTAATGCTAATGACATTCTGGTCAGTTTTGATGTCGTGTCTTTGTTTACAAACATTCCAATTGATGAAGCTTTAAATATAATCTCACAATGTTGCAATTTACCAGACCATATTATTGCTTTAATTAAACATTGTCTCTTGAATACATATTTTGTATACAATGGACAGCATTACAGACAAGTTTTTGGTACTCCTATGGGCTCATCTATCTCAGGAGTAATAGCTGATTTATTCATGGAATATATAGAAACTCATGCTTTAGAATCATCATCTTTAAAACCTCTCATTTGGCTCAGATACATAGATGACACTTTTGTCATATGGCAACATGAAAAAAATTAATTAGATGATTTTTTCTTACATTTAAATAATATGCATCCTCATATTAAATTGACACTGGAGACAGAGTCTGATGGAAAACCCCCTTTTCTTGATTTTCTAGTCACCAGAACACCAAATAGTTTATCTTTTTCTATTTACAGAAAGGATACACACACAGACAGATATTTGTATTTCCATTCTTATCATCAACCAACTCAGATAGTTTCTGTAGCCAAAACTCTTTTAAATAGAGCAATTAACCTTTCAGATGAGACATGTCTGAAAGAAGAAATAAATCATATTAATAGTGTTTTATTAGTAAATAGTTATAATTACAAATTTATAAAAAAAGCCTTATTTCAAGCCCAAAATAGACAAAATAGGAAACAAAAAGATGATAAATCAGCTATTAGGATTTGTGTTCCATATGTAAAAGGATCTACAGACAGTATCGGACATATATTAAAACGCTATAATATAGATACAGCATTTTCTGCTCATCAAAAAATCAGCAATATAATAACCAAGCCTAAGGATTCAATCCCTCTTGAATCTCATGGTGTTTATCAAATCTCATGTAAAAATTGTAAAGCTTCTTACATAGGTATGAGTAATCGCCGCATCAGTGTTAGGAGAGATGAGCATGCTAATGCAGTTAAACAACACTCATCATCATCAGCACTCTCACTCCATACTATAGATTGAGGTCATAAAATTGATTTTTCTAGTACCAGGATCATATCCAGATGTGATAATCTTTACCAATGCAAAATTAGAGAAGCCATTGAGATACTTAAAAGGCCAGATTGTATCAATAAGCGAGATGATACATGCAAACTTTCTCCTATTTGGAAAGATTTTTTAAAAAACATTCCTAAATTTAACATTTTTTGCTATTGGTGGAATTTTAACATTTTATTCAAATTAGTGATTGTAGCGCCTCTACAACCGTCTTTCTACCTTTTATAACTCTGTGGATGGCTTGTGTGACCAAGTTGAAACGTCAGTATATTAATATTAAAAGTTTTTAACACGGATGAACCCGCAAAATATGTATTTTATATATTTAACCTGTGCAAATCTTCGTTTTAACATATATATATATTCTTTTGGTTCCCTAACTCAGAAAGACATAAGCTTATGTAAAAACAAAATCCTGGCATCTTGAAGGTAATTATAATTTTATTTGCATCAAATGAACTTTGAATTTTATATCGTTACCCTCAAAATTCTTTATTCATTGTTAAAATATTTATCAAACTGTATTGTATAACTGTATTTTTTTACATTCTACTCTACATTTATATTATGTATTATATTTAGTAATTTTTTTCCTCTTAGTGTTAGATTTAGATATGTGAATTTTTTCTCTTTAATGAATATTTAATTTAATAAAATATTATATATGTGTTTTTATGTATATTTAATTTAATAAAATAAGAAAGAATAAAATTGTGTACTTACTCTAAAACTGTAATTATTTACTGAACATTTATAAATTGATTTATCATTTATACTTGCCTATTTCTTTGTCCTGCCAATATATCTCACAAAACTAGTTAAATATACACTATATGAATAGATGCATATATTAAATATGTTTTGAATTCCCACCTTAAGTTTGATGAAGAATTTTATTGCTAATTAGTGAAATAAATGCTCCCAGGAAGGGAATTCAAAGCAGCTAATTTTAAACTATGCATGATCTAGTGTGAGAGACATAAAAAGATGGGAAATCGATCACTCAAATACACAAACTTCACCATATATCTCCATTAATCTGATAGGTTTCCTCCCAGCCCTGAGAGCAAGCTAGCTAGGATCAGGCACCTTACTAGAGATATTTTAATATCATTTAGAATAGTAGGGAAAGTATAATTCTTGCTGCATTAGTGAGACTGGTATTTGAGGTCAGTTTCTACCTGATGCTCATAGATAAACTTTTTCTAGGTTTTTTTGTTAGTTGTACTGATGGAATGGTGGCTACTGCAGAAAATTCCTAACTAGCATCCTTATATGGGATATACACATTAGATATAATTTCTACTTATAAAATTTCTTAAAGAAAATTGAATTATATTTAATTCAATATGTAAACATGTTCAAATACTGCTTACAGGTGTTATGGTTACTAAATGGCCATAGTTTATTTTCACTATACTGTGTGGTCCACATAGCAATTTTTAAATAAATCTATTTTAAACAGTTGTTGTGATTAATACTGGGGTTGCCCGTTAATATATATATATATATATATATATATATAACGGGATATATATATATATATATATATATATATATATATATATATGTGTGTGTGAATGTTTTTTATGCAGAATACTTGGCATACAAATAAAAATCATGACCCATATCTAAGAGGCTGAAAAATTATTGGCTAAAGAAACATATACCAAGAATTATCAAAGTATGGACACTCCTCACTTTTCAAGTTAATAAATGATATTAAATAAAACTATCTTATTTTGTGAAATTAAAATAAAAAAAAGGAAAAGTGAACATGTTCTACATGATAAAACACAAACAGTGGGAGCAAAATGAAATGGAATTCATTATAAACAAAATATGAAAGATCAACATTCTAAAACTTGATGATATTATAGGATAAAATAGTAAGATTGAATATTCAATTTATTACAAGATAAAAAAATACTCCTTATGGAGATTAATGAGGCTAAAAAAATCTTATTCTTATGAAAAATTGGATTTCTATAAAAGATGTATAAAATGCTTTTTAATAGATTAAATACTATTCTAAAATTATTATAAAAAATTTTAATATTAGGATTGGAAAATGATTGAATGATGAAAACATTGTAGATAAATTTGGATATAGAAACAGAAATGAGAGACAGCATAGATTTTAAAATTTTTTAAAGAAAATTGTACATTAATCTCTTTTTTTTTGTTAAAAAGATATTCTACCTAATAAAGACAGCAGAATTGGGTTGTGTTTTGAATAACATAAAATGTGTTTCAAGATTGTAATGCAATTAATAGATTCATCATAAATTTTTATCCTTGAAATTTATTAGCAGTCAATATCTTTAACCTTCAGAAATGTGCTTCAAGATTGTAGTGTTCAATAGGTGGATCATTCAAAATGATTATCAATTGTTGAATATTATTTATAGTCAATATCTTTGACTTTCAAGATACATCTTATAAATTACTTTAAAATTTTAACCGTCTGTGAAGACTAAAAAGATTTGAATGAGATAAAATAACAGGTATGCTTATAATTACATAAAAATTAAATTGTAATTTGCTTGATTATTCTCTTATTAATTTTCATTTTACAAAATCATTTTATCTTTTTCTTTTCTCCTTTTTTTGTCTGAATTTCAATCATTATATAAGTCTTACTCAAAGGGAATGTGTTCATTTTGTTTAATATATAATAAGCAGTGACATTTTGTTACATTGTTTTTTCAAGATAATTGTGAAAATAAATGATAAATAAAGAGGGAAAAATGATAGTGCCAGAAATATATTAAAATATATAAATCTAAACAACTTAATAAATATTAATTGAAATATATGTAAAATTACAACTTAAATTTTATAAATACAGAGAAAACAAATATGACTTTTAGTTGTATTTATATATTGGGTATTTCCATTATCTAATATTAAGTATTGAATGTCTTTAAAAAGTTAAATGTTATTTAAATTTTTCAATTACATTCAAGTGTTAGTAATAGCACACAACATTTTGAGAGGTATTATTCTCCTCTCTTTTTCATGTGTTTCTGGCATTACCAGTAACAGTACTAGCATAGAAATTGAACCTTGACCTTTAGATTTTTGAATATTGAATTTTAAGAAAATGGTCTAACCAGCTGAGCCATCCTGCCAAAGCAACAATCAGTAGAAATATCATATACTTATCTATGAGGTTTCTCGAAATTTCTCAACTTTTTCATAACAGCAAAGTTGATTAGGGACTTCCATACATTATGTATAACCACACTAGATTGACTTATGGGGTTATTTACCATTATCATGCGAGCAGTTTCTTTGAATTTTCTTTTTTATACCTTTTTCCTTCTATCTAATATTTTTGTATTTTACCAATTGAACTTCATTGGTATATACATGCTGCTACCTCAGAGATACCTGTTTTTTCTCTTCTAATCATCAGTTTGTGCTCTTGCAATCACAATTCAATGAGGCAACTGATCTCATCTCTATATATTTTTCCACATTCACATGGTATTTTATAGATGCAGTTTTTGCTTTTCAGCATTTCAAGATGGGGCTTTGTAGATGTTAGAATTCCTCATAGTGTGGTAGCACCTTGGAAAGCTGTTCTGAAAAGAACAACTTTGAAATTGAAATTTTGTTTAGGGAAAAAAAGTACAGCATAACAATGAATAAAGAAATGGAGAAGAAGAAAGCTCAATATTCTTTAAAAATCCCCAAATAATGGAAAAAGAAAAAAAGAGAGTGAGACACAGATGTTGATGAAAATTATGGTAAATATGATGAAAGAAATGCAAGAATTCAAGCAAAGTCAACAAGAACTCAGAGCAGAAATGAGAAAAATGAGACACAAAATAATGGGGAAATAAGAAAGAAATCATATAGCCATAAAAGCCGTAGAGATTGATTTGACTAAAGAAAGTCAGAGAATAGAAAAGGAAGTTGAGATGATAGAAGATGTGAATATTGAATCAAAACCAAATAGTGTTGAGACAAATAAGGTGGAAACAAATATAGAAATAGTGAGAGACTGGATACAGATAGATAGTGAGGTAGAAAAGTTACAAAAGGCAGATCAAAAGATTAAAAACAAGTTGATTAAGCAATATAATTTTAAAGCAGAAAAAGAAGCCATCTACAGAGCACATTCAAAAGGACTATAGAAAATGAATTTTTTTCATTCACTGTTATCGATATGATCAAAGATAAAGTAGGTCAGTTTGAAGAACTGAGGGGCTTTGCTCACAATGAAGGTTTTCTGATTTATGAGGCAGAAAATAGAACAGAATGAGAAAGAGACAAGGCAACAAATAAGTGAAAAATAGACAAAAGGGAAAAAGTAATTTATATTAAAGAGTCAGTAGATAGAAAGGAAGAACCACCTGACCGAGTTTAGGAGTTAGTAAATGGATGGAATGTTAAAGTAAAGGAAAGAAACATTGGACTGGAAATGGATAATGAGTTCAATATAATTTTTTTGATGTAGGTGATAAATCTGAATCAGAGATTTCATTATTTAAAACTAAAATAATAATTTTTTTTAAATAAATGATGTTTTGCAAAATAATAATAATGGAGGCATCACAGAATAAAAGATTTATTTTTGCATGCACATATTAAGAAGAAAAAAATGTTTGTAAATAAATTAATCAAATTTTTGATTTAAAGTAATGTTTGTAGAATTAAGTAAATGAATAAAATAAAGGAAACACGTATAATAAAATCAAGTTAAATAAATAAATAAAAAATAAAATATCTGTAGAAAAATAATAAAGGAAGTAGCATAATAAAATAAAATAGTTTTTTTTAATACATGTAGGTTAATAAAAGAAAGGTAAATAAATGGTTTAAAATAATATTTGTAAGGGTTAATATAAATAAATAATATAAATAAAATAAATCTACACCTGGGTCTTGTTTTATGCGGATTATTTTAATGCAATTTTGAAGTTATGCGATTCATGTTTCTTCTTAACATCCTTCATATTTCACTATATTTATTAGATATCAAGAAATTTAAATTATTAATAATTTATTTTGACTTGAAATCCTTTTTTTTCTTTCAAAAATATAACGTTATATTAGCAGCTTACGTTAATATGGCCAAAAGCTGTATTTAAAATCTTAATTTCTATGTAAATAACCTACTTATACTAATGAGTAAATAATAATAATACGTATGAAAATATTGCAATAAATATTCAAAAATTTTAAACTTTTAAAATGTATTTCATTAGATATTAACAGAAATAAATATTTTTTTAGATTTTTAAAATAAATAATAACAAGGATTTTATTGATTTTATAAACTAAAGATAATCTTTTGAATGATAATGTCTAATCTTTTTGTTTTGATTGGATCTCATTTTTTAAATATAGAAACAGCACAAAATTGAAAGTGGCACTAGTTGCACAACATGTCATGAATCTGATTTCTTACTAGTTTACAAACAATCACATATTGTAATGATTAAAATATGTTTGAAAAAATGTAAAATTAAATACTGTAGTTAATAAAAAAAGTAAAAAAAAGTTTGTCTTATATTAATTTTTTTCATATATTTGAAATTTTTTATTAGTCATATTTTATTTCCTTATTTTTTTAATACGAATTTTAAAGTAATTTTTCTTTGTTGCTCTGCTTTTATCCCAATTTTTGAAAATTACAGGAACCTATCCCCATTTTTCAAGGTAAATTACATTTATTTTTGTGTGGTTACTTTTGTGCACATTTTCTGAGAAACCTATCTACCACATAAAATGAGACCTAGATGTAGTTTATGTTAGGAGTGTATAAGGGATTGTAATTAATTAAAAGGGGGATAAGAAGCATAGAATTGAGTTTTAGGGAAGGAGTAAAAGTGTAAAGTTGTAGACTGGATGAAAATAGTACCCATAACAAACTATCAGGGAAAAATATTCTTAGGATGAGGTTACTCAGAAAGTTCTGGGCCCATCTCTTTATTCTTTAAATTTGTGCACTGGAACAAGCAGAATATGTCATGGATCATTTCTTTGGGAGGAGATTTCCCATTCTCTTTAAATATGTGCACTGGGAACAACCAGAGTAAGTTGTGGATCACCTCTTTGGGGAAGAGTCCCATTCTTTTTAAATATGCACACTGGGAACAACCAGATAAGCCACAGATCACTTCTTTGGGGGAGAGACCCCATATCTCATGCACTGTTTCCAAAGCATAAGTTGAATTGGACAGTAGATGAATCTTGCCATTCGCAGTGATTTTTTTTCTTTTCCAAATGTCTGGTAAAAAACACAGCATATGAAGCTTCATTTCAAATATACACATGTAAGTCAGTATAAGCCAGAAAACTCTGCATCCGCATCATCTTAAAATCCCTGTCTCACCAGAAAAAAGTGTTGTCCTCATGGTCATCATTCAATACAAGACCATTGTAAGGAATGTTGTCAGCCTGGAAAGAAAAAAAGCATAATCAATGAAGATTGTCCTCAGCATGTATAGTTCCAGATGTAAAAAAAGAAACTAAAAAAATTAATATAAATAGTTCAAAATATGTTAAAGAAGTTTCCAGAGATAAAATGTCCAAAATGACACATTTTACTCTTGTCGAAGGAGCTGTGTAATGTATCACTATTGGACAGTGATACATCGTAATTTTATTTATCATAAAACTTTAATGTCAAAAGAATTATTTTATCAAGAAATGATTAAAGTAAACAAAAACTTGTTCAAAATAATTAATTATAAAAGTTTTTAAGAAAGAGAAGTACAATTCAGAAAGTTTAAAGAGTAATTAGAGGAGGGATTTAACTTGGCAAAAACTAAACTTTAGAATATATTAAAAAACTGGTATTTAGAAAGTTTGTTTTATCAAAAGAAAATGCAGTTAGCAGGGGGGTATTTTAACTGAGAAAATTTAAAACTATTAAAGAAAAAGAGAAATCTTAAAAACTAAAAAAATCTGTTTCCATTTATTTAAAATAAAATAAATATATGTGTATGTAAATAGCAAGTTGATTTTTAAACATAAAGAAAATAAAATGTGTGTGTGTTAAAAATAAAATGAAATATGAAAGTTAAATATTAAAACAAATGAAAGCTTATAATTAAATTCTAAAACTCAAAGATTGCATACATGGATAAACTACATAAGAATGGGTTTAGCAATGGCTACTAATTAAAATCTATAAACAACGGGATTAATTAAAATGCATCTTATCCAAAATTTGATCTGCAAAAGCAGCGGATTTAAAAAAATTAATTAAAAGGATAATACCAAGATCATCAAATAAATAGGGCCAAACATTTTGACAGTCAGTCATTCACATATCTAAAGTCAATCATCTATTAGACTTATTTCCAATGAATACAATGCAGTGTTAAGCAGTTTTTGGAGCATGCGATGAGCTCCAACCTTCATCCACAAGAACATCAGTTGTCTGTCTGATAGAAGTAATGCTCATCTAATAATTTGAAATTGCCAAAAAGGGTCTAACTGCCTTGATTAAAAAGTAGCCTGGAACTGCAATCATCAGGACCACATCAGAAGCCTAAAATCCAACCAGTTGGTAAAACCCATGTGCAGCAGCAAAGAGCAAAAATCCACAATATTTAAAATCCTATAGGTAATAACATTTTCTTATTCCAATTCCTGATATTAATTAAAGTAGCCATTGCAATCTTTTTGAGTATTTCCAAAGCCAGCATAAAATGAACTATTTATGTCCAGGTTTAGTGTAATGAACAGATGTTGGTAAAACTTTCTTAAAAATACAAATAGCTTGTCATAAAATATATGGGCATGTTTTAATGCTTTGTACCTATTTTAATGCTTTATGTTTATATTGTATTACTATTGCATGTTTCATTAAGAATGTGTGGGTTTTTATGTTTATAAAATCATTGTTTATATTAATTAAAAATTTATAAAATTAGTTTACCAATTATATTAAACATTTTATTTAAAATAAGTTATTTGTCTGTCAATCACTGTCAGTCAATTTTTTAATTACACCACTAAAAAGAACTTAGCAGAGAAGTTAGACACATAGTTTATTCAATATTTCCGTTTAGCTACTTGGGATTTCTTAGGGTGCTGAATTAATTGCCATCAATCAGAATATGTTAACTACTTCTGGTAGTTAGCTGGCACCTGAAGTTTACTTCAAAACAAATAAAGTGCTCTGAATGGCAGGGATTGAATTCTTACAGTTAAGAAGACCTATGGCCTTAAAATGTGTTTGTAGTTATGTATCTTATATAGCTTTGGCCTGATCATAGGTACTCTCTGGGTATTATGCTTCTCTGCCTAAGGGACCAGTATGGTGCAATACTTAAATTGCAGTGCAGCAGATCGAATTTATAATAAATAAGTGTATCATATGTTATATGTATAAGAGGTCAACAATGTGTTTATCTTAAAATTTGCTTTTCACAATTTTTTTATTTCCACTAAAGAGTAAAATTTTATGCTAGATTTTGTTTTTTTTATTCAATCTACAACCCCACCTTGTTCAATATATTTTATCATATATATATATATATATTATCTCAAAGCATGTAAAGTTTGTCCCATTTCCCATATGTCATGGAAGAAAAAAAGTCAGGGGTTACCTCACATTCCCAAGGGTGACATTTGTCTTTTACTATTTGGAATGGTAAAATAATATTAGACTAAAAAATTGAAACAAAGTTTAAAACAATAATCTTAATTTAATAAGAACATTTGCATGAGTGAATCTCCTACAATAATTACATGGGAAATACTTATTTTGTGTTGATCATTTTGATCAGTATATAGATATATTATCTGTAAATACCTGAGTAGGAGTTGATTTAGAAAGGCTATTTTAGACCTGATATCGTCATGTTAGTCTTCTCAAACATTAGACGTTCTAAATATGAAATGGGGAAAAATAACAATGTTTTGTCTATCAAACAAAATTTAAATTGGGAGTTTAATCTATAAATGTTATTTATTTGTTTATTGTGATTGTTTAAATTTGATGTAATTGCAACACCTGCAAATACTTTTTGGAAATTTGTTTTAATTTTTATGTTATTTTAATATTTTCTAATTGTATATTTATTTTAGATGTCGTATTAAAATAGCAGTAATTATTATCTATTTAACTATCTATTTATCTATTTGTTTGCTTTTTTATTTCCCTGTATGTCTTTCTATCTATCTACCGTCTATCTTTCTATATATTCATTCTGCCAAATATCTATCTATCTATCTATCTATCTATCTATCTATCTATCTATCTATCTATCTATCTATCTATCTATCTATCTATCTATCTATCTATCTATCTATCTATCCATTAGTTCATTCTTCTATTTATCCATCCACTCTGTTTATCTTCTTATGTCCTTATCTATCTATCTTTATCTATTAATCTATCTACCTATTTTTTGTTTAATTATATTTGGTTCTCTGTCTATCTAGCGATCAAAATCCATTTATCTATCCAACTATCCATATATTTGTCTATTCACATATCAATCAATCTATTTATCTCAACACACATATAAATAGGAACATAAGCCAATAGATTAATGGATAGGATGGATGGTCATATAGATAAATAAATGATTGCTTACATAGAATAAATACAAATAGTTATGTAGCTAGATAGATATAGATGATTGGATGAACAGGTAGGTGGCCAAATGTATAGATTGATGCATGGCCACATGGACAGCTGAATAGATGGGCTGACACACACATAAGTAGTTAGATAGATAAACAGACAGGTAAATAGATAGGAAAATAATTAGATAGATTGTTAATTGATGAATGGATAAATAAGTACTAAATATATAAGTAGGTAGATTGATTGCTAAAATATGAATAGTAAAATAGATAAATGAATTACAGAGTGAACACACAGATACAAAAACAAATATATTAGATAGATAAAAAGAAGAGTGGGTGAATAAATACAGTTAAATAGAAGGATGGTTGGCAGGATAAATAGATAGATAGACAGAAAAATGTATAAATATCTATTCATCTACATATCAGTCATTGTATCTACTGATTCACTAGTAATTCATCTATATTCATTCATTTGTGGCAATCAATCTACCTATCCCATCTATCTTTGCATTTATCTATCCATTCATCAAATAATCTATCTACCTATATACATGTTTATTTATCTATCTATCTAGTTATATATTGCTAGCCCATATATTCACCCATCAGTCTAGCTTGCACCAGTCTATACTTCAATCATTTATTTGTCCATTAATCCATTTATATTTATTTAAATATATATTTATATTATTGTTTTTTCACTGAGTTGAAGGCCTGTATTATCTTGTTGTAACATCAGTGCATTTAGGTTAATATTTTATTAAAAATGGGTTCTCCTAAAAATATGTTTTTTAAAACATCTTTTGCCAGTAAGAACTTTTATTTTAACATAACTTTATTTGTATCCATTATCCATCCATCCTAACCATATATCTATTGGTGTATACTCCTATCTACATGTCTGTCAAGATAAATAGATAGATTGATAAATAAATAGTCAGATATATGGGTGGATGGATGAATAGATAGATAGATAGATAGATAGATAGATAGATAGATAGATAGATAGATAGATAGATAGATAGATAGATAGATAGATAGATAGATAGATAGATAGATAGATAGATAGATAGATAGATAGATAGATAGATAGATAGATAGATAGATAGATAGATAGATAGATAGATAGATAGATAGATAGATAGATAGATAGATAGATAGATAGATAGATAGATAGATAGATAGATAGATAGATAGATAGATAGATAGATAGATAGATAGATAGATAGATAGATAGATAGATAGATAGATAGATAGATAGATAGATAGATGCACCCTTCATATTCCGATGTTAAAAATTACAAACAAAATTTAAAAGTAAAAGTTTTAATCATCTTTTATAAATAAAAATTAAATATCTATTATAAATGCACAGATAAGTGTATAGGATATAATTAATTATAAAATTATTTTTGTTAAAACAAGATATTTTTCTAAAGTTTGTACAAAGGAAAAGATAATTTATTCTAATTTTATTTTAAAAAGTAGTATAAAAGCAAAAAGTCTTAGTTTTTTTTTTTTAAGTGTCATAGCATTGGCCAGAATGCGAACTCTCGACCACCAATGCAAAAGTCTTAGTTAAAACGTGAAAATGACATTCTAGAAAAAGTAATTAAAATACTTGTAAACAGATTTCTAGATTAAGATTGAAAAATATGTGAGAAATACCCATACTCTTTGAAAATGCACAATAACCAGATAATATCTTATCTTAGATCGAATTGAGTATTTAGGACTAAGAACCAATACTTATATTATTAGATAGTACATTGGCCAATGACTAAAATAGAGCAATAGGTGATGATGCTCACTCAATCCAAATGTTTACAATCTGGATGGAGAACTGTCAATAAATAGTGAGCATACTAAAATAGAGTTGTTAATGTGTTATCTACAAGAACGTAAAGTGCATTATAATTATGGACTAATAATAACTTTAAGCTTTCTGTGCCATGATGGTCTGTAAATTATTTTCAAGAGATCTATATATGTTATGTACTCCCATAGACCTAATTGCAAGTTGTTGTATGGAGTCAGAACATAGAAATTGGCACAGTTGAACAGGATAGAAAATAATTTTCAAACAGTTGTTATTGTCAGAGCACTAATGATCAATAAAAACTGGACTCACTAAGTCATAATAAGGAATATGGCTACAGCACAATTAGAAATAGGTGAATTTGATGTAAATAACCCCTCCAAGTGGCCCATATATACAAAACATATAGAGAAATATTTTATAGTTAATAAAAATAAGGTTGACATAACAAAAATTGCCATAGTATTTCTTTTTTGGAGGATCAAAAATAATTGAGATCAAAAACTGATTATGTGAACCTAAAAATCCTGAGAGTCTGCCTTATAGTGAATTACTTAAATGACGTAATAATCACTTTGGTCCAGAGCCATTTAAACACATATCTCACCTACATTTGCGAATAGATGGCAAGTAAGAAAGAAAAATTGCAGATTTTGACATTGCTTTGAGAGACTTGATAAGAGATTGTGTGTATGGAGGGTACTTAGAAGGAGCATTGTTGGAACAGTTCTTATGGGGGATGACAAGATTGTGCATATGGAGAGTACTTAAAAGGAGCATTGTTGGAACAGTTTTTATAGGGGATGAGTAATGACAGACTCTGATAAGTTATCTTAGACCTAACATATTTTGAAACTGTAAAAAGAGGCATGACCTATGAGTTAGTTGCAAGTAATGCTAATGAACTTCAACAGGCAAATATAGACAGTACCAAACAAACAACAATTAACAAGACAAGCAAGGCAGAAGATTCACCAAATGAAAAAAAAGTGAATTTTACCACTGCAGAAAAGTTGGACATGTTTAACATGAATGCAGATGGAAAGTGCCAAATATAACAACTATGGAAAAATTGACCTCTTAGTGATCATCTGCCACACTAAAGTTGTATCAAGCTTTGCTAAAAACACTGCTGGGGAAAATTTTCAAAAACCAGAAAAATTGACAGAAACAAATAAAGCAGAAACAAAAATGATTACCACAAAATGTCGGTGTTTAAAATATGCAATGATCCCATAGAAATGGAAATAGATAGTGGGACCAGTATATCTATCATATTACAGAAGAACTGGTCTGAGTTAAAAAGAAAAATTAATTACCAACCAAGAATAAACAAATCAGATCTAAAAGCAAAAGATTCAAATGAATATCCCATTGGGATTTTCAGGGTAGTAAAAATACTGGTAGCCATAAATAGTTGCTGAGAAAAACTAAACCAATATATAGTTAAAAGAAATATAGGGCCCATAATATGCAGATATACACCTTTAGGCATAAAAATTTGCATGGAAAATAAAATTAATATAGAAACCAAGATAAAGGCTAATTTTCCTAAACTGTTCACAGAGGAGCAAGGTTAAATCAATAGTAAGCCTGTTGAAATTGAGCTCTGTGAAGGCACAAAACGCATCCAGTTCAAGCCAAAAAAATATCTTTTACACAAAGACTACAGGTTGAAGAGACATTAGATTTATTAGTAAATAAGGAGATATCAATGCCTGTTGAAGATGGAGACTGGAATACACCTATAGTGGTAATAATGAAGCATAATGGAGAAATCAATATATCTGGGGACTACAGAGTAACTGTCAATAAGTGCATAACAAAAGTTCCTATTATGTATCAAATGTTAGAAGATACTAGCTGGACTTGATGGAGCAAGAAATTTTGCAAAGCTGGATTTGAATGCTACTTTTCATCAAGTACTGGTATCAGAAGAAACAGTTGCACTTTTAACTATAACAACACATAAAGGGTTGTATAAATATAACTGGTTGACATTTGGTGTAACCATCACCCTAAATGTATTCCATGTGAAGATCGACAGGTTATAAAAAGGATTGGAGGGAGTAACACCCTTTTTGATGACATTCTCATAACAGCAAATTCTGAGCAAGTGCTTTATATAAAATTTAAAAAGGTATGTGAATGGTTACAAACATTTAGAGCAAAATTTAACCAGAAAAAGTATATTTGGAATGTGACAGAAATTAAATTTTAGGCCATATTATTTCAAGCACCAGAATCAAACATGACCCAGAAAAAATTAGATAAGTTATGCATGTTCAAACTCCCAAGAATGTTAAAGAACTTCAAGATTTCTTGGGACTGATTAATTATTTTGAAAATTTTCTAAGAAAAGCACATGTAACCACTTCTTTGTATGATTTACTTCAGAAAAATCAATGATGGAAATGGACAGAAATTCAAAAGGGTGCTTGTCAAAAAACCAAGAGTTTGCTTATGTCAACTCATTTACTGGTTCATTATAACAATAACCTTGAAGTGATATTAATAACTGACACAGCTGATTATGGAATTGGATTGGTGCTGAATCATCCATCACAGAATGGGGAACACCCTATAGCTTTGTGTCTAGAATGTTAACAAAAGCTGAAAGAAACTATAGCCAACTGGACAAAGAGACATTAGCTATAGTAGCGGCAGTTCAGAAATTCCACCACTATATTTAAAGTCATTCTTTTAAAATAATAACTGACCATTGCCCATTATTGGGAATTTTTGCCAATAAAAACACCACTCCTGATCACTTAAGTTCTTGAATGATTCACTGGTACAATTTTTATCAGCATATGATTACAACCTAATCTATCTAAATGGTACCTTGCATACAGAATTCAACAGAAAAAACTGATAATGAAGTAAACATATGTTATACAGACACTGGAAGACTGAAATAATAAATATTGCAACTATTGTTAGGTGGACACAAGTGATGATGGTATACCAGACACTAATCAACTGGATCAGAGAGGGATGGCATAGCAAACATTCTCACTATTTAAATAAATCTTTATGAGTGTGCATCAACACCTATCAACATCAAAATCTGCATCATACTAGATGACAAAGTATTAGTACTGCTAGTAGTTTGCTCTAAAATATTGCAAATACTGCATCAAGGGCATTTGGGTGTAGTTATTGCAAAAGCATTATCCCACATTTATGTATATTGGCCAGGTATAAGGCAGATATAGAAACATATATAAATATGCAAACCCTGTCAATATACTGCAAAAGCACCTAAAAAAATTTTACATCATGACATTAAACTAACAGACAATAGAGCTGTGTGCACATAGTCCATCAGGTCCAATAAATGCAAACATGTTCTTTGTATTAATAGATGCTGGCTCCAGGTGGGCTGAATATAAACTAGTGAGAAATACTAGTGCAGCAGAAACCATCCACATATTACAGGAAATATCTTCATGCCATAGTTTACTGGATTTCTTGGTGTCAGATAATGGAACTGGATTTATTTCTAAAGAATTTAAATTATTCTTAGATGAGTGATGAGTGAAACATATTTGTGCTTGTCCATATCATCCAGAATTCAATGGATTAGCTGCAAAAGCAGTGCAACAATTAAAGTTGATATTAAATAAACTAAAGTACATGGACATAGGTGAAGCATTATGCACGACAATTCTATATCAACACATTATGCCTTTCACATATACAGGAAAATTACCTGCAGAAATATTGATAGGTAGGAGGTTATGCAACAAGCTGTCCATTCTTATACTGAATCAAGAAAAAACAACAAAAATGGGGAAAATATCTATGCTGCTAGAGAAAATGTATGGATGCATGACAGTCTGCATAAAGTTATTTTAGACTAAATAGTCAAAGTGCAAGCAACAATAGGAGCATGCTACTGTCAAGGTATAAACCACATTCAGAAAACATGGACAGGAGTAAACATAGACTATGATGATATCTAGAAGCAATGACACCTGGAAAGCATTGTGCAGAAAATAATATGGGAAAACATGATGAAGCAGTGGAAGTTCAGGATGAACATTTTACTATACAACCTCAAATAAAGGTTATTGATTTTCAAGAAGAAAGAGTATGCTGCTGACACTGTTGTCTGCCAACATATTTAAAGGATTATGTAAGTGACTCCAGAGAAGCATGTGCTTTTCATGAGTAGAAGGGGATAGTGAAATGTATGTGATAAAATGCCCACAATCATTAAAAATTAAGAGGAACCAAATAGTATCTTATCTTAGATTGAATTGACTATTCAATGCCAAAAACCAATATGTATATTATTAGATAGGGATCTATCAATAAACAGCAAGTTATTAACATGTTATCTACAAGAATGTAGAGTGCATTATAATTATGGATTAATAATAACTTTAAACTTTTCATTTTCATTCTCTTATAGTCTGTGGATTATTTTCAAGAGATTTATATATTTATGCAACTCATACTCCTATAGGCTTGATCACAAGTTATTGTATGGAGTCAGAACATAACAAAAATTAAAAAGATAAATAATTAAAATAATTTTATTAGAAAGTCTGTTATTCTCACTCAAAAATAAGAGCTTGTAAATAGAGTATTGGTCAAAGAAATACTCAGACCTCAGCTGAAGTAATTGAGTTTTTTATGGCCAATAAATCAGGGGCTCCAAACAACAAGAAATGGATCTGAATTCTACTGATAAGATAGTGCTGGAAATTACGTTTTTTATGTGATTATTCTATCTTGGGTCTTTTATCTGTCCGAAGTTATTCTACAATAAATATTCTTTCTTTATTCTGCTAGTGATTATCATTTTGCCATTATTATTATAGTGCTGGAAATTACGTTTTTTATGTGATTATTCTATCTTGGGTCTTTTATCTGTCCGAAGTTATTCTACAATAAATATTCTTTCTTTATTCTGCCAGTGATTATCATTTTGCCATTATTATTATTCTCCTTTAATTAATTTTATTTGCTAATTTTAGCAAGTTTAACACGCAATAGTAAAAAAATCATTATCTGCCTTGTTCTGTCAATCTGAAAGAGGACAGACCAAAAACCCAGCACTGTCATGTCAAAAAAGCCATCAACAACAGAAGAAACCATCTAACATGTGCCCACTATGTATCCAGCTTAGAAGAGGAAAAATATATATCCAGTGCTGCAGGAAGAACCAATTGCTAAACCAAGACTTGATATCTGCACATTCAAAATAAATGAAATAGTGATTTAAACATTAATTCACCATAACTATCGTTTTAAGAATCAACTTCACTAATACCAAAAGATTGAACCTGAACTTTTAAAAGAATAAGTATAAACTTTAAACTAATTTTTAATTAATGATTGTCTCCTATCTAGAAAATGTGTTAATGAATAGTTATGTACTTAATCTGTTTATGAGCAGGAATGGCAAGAGATTGTAGATTGTTCTATTTAAATATTACACCACAATTTAATTGGTGCTAATTGCAATCTCTTGCCATGCTATTAAAACTTGTATATTACTTAAATCATTATTTTCACTTTATTTAAAAGATAAATAATATGCTAAAGCCATAAATGTATTAAATTATGAATTTAATTTAATTGTGCTGCATAGACAAGCTAGATTAAAGTTACATTGAATAGACATTGGTTTGAGTAACTAGTCTTGTATTTGAATTATTATTATTGATAAGAATGCATTTCTGGTATCCATAAATTTAGGCTATGCGTTACATCTGATCCTCATTCTTATGTAACACATTAGTATTAGATAATTGTAATATCATTTGTGACTGCTGATCCCTTTCAATTATTATCTTATTTGAACAGTGATGTGTGGTAGATGATCAAGTCCTATCATATGCCATTCATTTTTTCTTTCATACACATTGTAGTGATACTTATGAAGTGGCTGGTCATTATGCATAGGCATACAATTATCATATGGATTTGCCCTTATATAGATGACATTGCAATACAGATGCAATTTCCTGTAATTTACAACTATTTTATTGCTTATTAATATCATAATCTGTAATTGACCACAACAGTTGAGTAATAAGATCAGCCTTCATTTATAAGCTTATATCAGTTAGCATTTGAACAGTGGTAATGATAGTTGAGAACAGTTAGAAGTCTGTGCAGTAGATTGAGACCCATTTCAACAAATAACATTAATAATATTCTACATTAATAGTATCAAATGGGAATTTCAAAATATTGAATCATTACATGACTGTATATTATATCTGTGCATACTTAAAATTAAATTAATTTAAAAAAATGAAAAGGTTTATTTACCTTAAGTTAATTTATGAATTAACTAAAGTCACCCTAGTATATGTTTAAATAGAGTATATGAGCACAGACTTTCACATGACCCACCACTCTCCACACTATCTCATAACACTGATACACTTGAACACATATATGTTGAAAAGATAAATAATCACCAATATATGTATTTCATGCTAAACCAGCAATCATCAGTTGGTCCAGATTACCATATCTACACATATATGCTATAAGTGCTCAGTTATATATTAAGATAGCCAATCCTCATACTTTAATGGACAGGCTTCAATCTACTCCACACTTCAACTCTTCAACCGTCCATCCAATTGAAAATCTGATGATGGAATGCTCAAAGGCAAGCATAAGGCTAAGATTCATGTCACACCCATATTGACCTAAGGTCAATCTGACCCCTCATGTACAGAACATAATCCATTTAATACATATACAAGGGATGGGCAGACATCTCTACTATGTAATAACTGAAACACACAGGCTTATTATATACCTATGTCAGTACATTAGGGGTCAGGTTGGCCTTACATCAACTTGGGTGTGACATGAATCTCGGTCTTAGGGTGGCCTTTGAGCATTCCATCATCAGATTTTCAATTGGATGGATGGTTGAAGAGTTGGAGTGTGGAGTAGATTGAAGCCTGTCCATTAAAGTATGACGATTGGCTATTTAATTATAGAATATATGTGTAGAGATGGTAATCTGGACCAACTGATGATTGCTGGTTTAGCATGAAATACATATATTGGTGATTATTTATCTTTTCAACATATATGTGTTCAAGTGTATCACTGTTTTGAGATAGTGTGGAGAGTGGTGGTTGTGTGAAAGTCTGTGCTAACATACCCTATATATTACATATATAGACACAGGCATAAAATAAGCCTGTGTGTTTCAGTTATTACTAGTATATGTTTTTGTGACTCATTATTTTTGGCAGTTTGTCATCTGTTTTTTGAAAATTGATAACTTAGGTAAATACTTAAGAGACTCTTTTTTTCTCCTTAACCTTAGCGAGCTCTAAAGAAAAATGTTGGTATTTTGTGATGTCAGAATGTGGAAAGCACAAGTGGATTGCCCTCAGGTGATTTTCGTGTGGGTTGTGAAATTCTAATATCTTTTATAAAACATATTTTGCCTTTAAAAACATTTATTTCAACATATCTACATTTGTATCTATCATTCATGTATCCTATCCATCTACCTATTGGCTTACACTTCTATCTACGTGTCTTTCAAGATAGATGGATAGATTGATAAACGAATAGCCAGGTATATAGAAAATTGGATAGATAAATGGATGGATGACTAAACAAAAATCAGATAATTAAATAGGCAAACTGATAGATAGATAGATAGATAGATAGATAGATAGATAGATAGATAGATAGATAGATAGATAGATAGATAGATAGATAGATAGATAGATAGATAGATAGATAGATAGATAGATAGATAGATAGATAGATAGATAGATAGATAGATAGATAGATAGGTAGATAGATAGATAGATAGATAGACAGACAGACAGACAGACAGACAGACAGACAGACAGATAGATAGATAGATAGATAGATAGATAGATAAGTTGGTAGGGAGGTAGACAGAAGAGAGATGGTGAAAAGAAAACAAAATGGATTGGTAAATAGATCAATTAATGCATGGATAGATAGATAAATGACTATATAGATAGATAGAAACAGATATAAACAAATAGAAAGGCAGACAAATAGATAGACAATAGATAAATAGATAGTTAATTAGATGATCGTCACTGCTATTTTGATACTACATCAAAAATAGAAGGCAATTAACAAATATTAAAATAAATAAAAATTAAAACAAACAAATTTCTAAAAGATATTTGCAAGTGTTTATTACTATTAGTAGAAAACAAAACAATTACATCAAATTTAGATAAACACAGTAAACAGATAAACAACATTTAAAGAGTAAACGTCCAATTTAAATTATGTTTGATGTACAAAACATTTTTATTTTCCCCCACTTTATAATTAGATGACAATCTCAATAATATATACACTTTTCATATAATTTTCTAATTCTACCAAACTTTTATTGTTCAAGTTAATATGAAAAAGTAAAATAAACTAATAAAAAAGTCTTAAAAGCATTGGGTCAGCTTTTGGGGAAATGCTGCCAGAATCACAGTGCTGAATAGAACGTTGCCATTAAAAATATTCATATATAGTGATGAAGACCAATATATAAATCAGGCTCAGTTTGTAAATTAGATGTTCAATTTTTTATAATGGGGACAAAGGAATCTTTTCTATTGATAGAATGAAGATCCTTTGGATTAGCCTGAGCATCTTCATATTATCTTTTTTTATCATCCCTCTC
Source organism: Epiperipatus broadwayi (assembly GCA_028023455.1). Classification (NCBI taxonomy): domain Eukaryota; kingdom Metazoa; phylum Onychophora; class Udeonychophora; order Euonychophora; family Peripatidae; genus Epiperipatus; species Epiperipatus broadwayi. Next base: position 800,334 of record JAQFVV010006212.1, on the reverse strand, counting down.
AGAACTTATTATTCTTACATTGGAGGAAGAATAGATGTGTCTTGTAGCCAACTCATGATAAAAAAAATCAATTTGAAATTTTTGATTTAATTTCACTTTATTATATGTTGATCTGTTAGCACAAAATGCACCACATTACACAAATTTAAAGAATCCAGATAAACATGAAATTTTGGATATGATCTGGGAAATGTGTTCAAAGGTATTCTGTTTTATGTGTTGTTTAAATGGTTGCTGAGTGAGAGAAGTAATTTAAAACTAATTTTGAATATGTCCATGCAACTCTTTTGAAGGTTCATTGCAAAACAAGAGATGGAAGACAGGCTTATCCATGCTTTAGATGGGTTATTTTTCTCAGCAACTTTGTTAGTGTTATTATAAAAATTTTCAACTGTTTTTATTATTTTGTTATAGTTATATCTAATATCCATTAAATCCTTAATATGATTTGATATTGATTTTTTATCAGGCTCATACTTGCATAATTTTTTGCTTCTATGTATGGGCTCAAACAGAATTGCAGACTTGGAATGGATGACCCCTTTCATTTGGATTAGTTTCACTTTAAAATTCAGATCATCCTTGTTTCTTTGCACATATATATATATATATATATGTGCATATATATATTAATTTATAAATATTGTTACAATATATATATATATATATATATATATATATTGTAACAATATTTATAAATTAATATAAATATGTATTTGTAATTATTAAATTAATATAAAAGATATGTATTTGTAACTATATTTGTAACTATTTTAATATGTCACTTTTGTAATCATAATAAATATTTAGATAGGGGAAATTATTAATTATTAGATATATGCCTATCCAATCTGTACCATTTGTAACTATATTAATTCATCATAGCATAGATAAAGAAATTATAGAATCACTGTGCCACTTGAAAATATCAGCATTAAAGATTCTTGGTATTTATTTATATATTGGGGCAGTCATTTGAACAATAAAACATACTGGCCATTGTCATCTAATAAAAATAATATTAAATATAGCAACTGAATAAAAGTACCCACTGTGAGATTCCTGGAGTGCCTTATGCTTATCTCCAATACTAGGTTCTTCTAACAAAGAATCCTTCCTATTCTTCTTTCCAAATATATAAGACCATTCATGGTCATATGCACACACGGGTGCTATTCATGACAACTTATAAAAAAATATATTTTATAAAACTAATATTATGAAGTTGGAAAGGGATGATATCACTCTTTATTCAGTTTAGCTAAGTACATGTGTTTTCCCATGAGCGCCACTAGATTGTTTTCAATCTAGATAAGTATCTATTTATAGTGTACTTGAGTTCAAACTCATTCAGTACATATTTATTACACATGACTTGGATGACTATTGAACAAAAATGACATTCTTACATTTTATCTATATTGATAAAATTACAAGATCCCAATATTACCAAAGTTTATACTATAGATCAAAGATTCTTATAGACATTGCTAGCTCATTAGCGTATATTGATGAACAGACATGTATAATCCTATTAATGGCTTCCAAACAAGCATGTGAAGACCATTATTGATATTGATGGCCATTTAACTAGATTATTTATCACAATAAAGGTAATAATGATGATGATGATAATAATATCATAATAATGATAATAATAGTGATATCACAATAATGATTATAATAGTGATGTCATAATAATGATTATAATAGTGATGATGATACCAGCCATGGCTTATCAATAAACTCACAACAATAAATTCATCTTTATAAACTTATAGGCATCTATTAAAATTATCCTATTTCATACTGGGATTTAATAATACTAATGGTGATGATTGATCATCATGAATCTCTTTGCATAATATTCAATTTTCTATAAACCCCTATTTACTAAAATATATTCATTATGCTAAACATTAAATTTAATGATTATAATTTATTAATGATGATTGATGGCGATCATAACTTTTATATAGTATTATTTGAAACATTTTTAAACTAATAACATGATATCCATCTTTGATGAGGATGATCTAAATTCATGGACACAACACAATTTTAGCTTTCTATGTTGAACTATAATTATCAAAATTTGGTTAGTCTCAAGCATAATCCTTAAATACTTAAATATCAACATTCTAGTTTACCTATTATTTTGCGGACGCTTAATATTTGCAAGTGATTGCTCACTATATACGAATAGTAATACTTAATAACTGCGAGCAATGATAATGAATTAAAATGATAGAATTAAGACAAAAAAAACAAAAAACAATATTCTTAATAATAACTCGGAAACCAATTAAGATATATAATTATATTTTATTAACACTACTACTCTTTCTTTCCTTTAAAGTCAAATCGACAATTAAATAAATGGCTTATTAATATAAAAATTTATATAAGTATAAGCAAATAAACTCAATATATAGGTTTGTCATTTTTCTTGATATCTCAAAATAAGCTGACTTAAATCAATATTAGAAAAAAAAATACATATTCTATAAATGCTTATTTAAGACTTTTCTTACTCATCATATCATAAAATAAATTTCAGGTGTAACTTGTCTATGTTATTTCATTTCCATTCAAATGTAATGCCCTACTTTTCAATTTACCATTTTAAACTAATCATATATAATCTATTCTTTGATGTGTTTGGATAAGCAGTTACACATTCACGCATTCGGTAATGTTAACATATATGTTTAAAATGTATACCCATAAATTACACATATAAAAATATCTTTTTCTTTTGCAACCTTATAGCGAAAGAAAATAAAATACATATATTAATTTTTAATATGCAACAAGATAAAATAAAAATAAAAAACATTATAAATGCATATATCTATAGGTTGCTCATTATCATTAACAACTGAAGAACAATTAAAAAAAAAAACATTTCAACATTACAATATATAATAAAAAAAAAAACAAAAAAAAATAATGAAAAATTTAAGTTTAAAGATTTAAACTATGTTTGTGCTATGTTGTGAGATATTGCAAATAACTATAGATAAACAAGTCTTTAATGTTTCTGTATCAAAAAAGAAAATTGCTTTGACCAGTAAATTAAGGTTTACTTTTAATAAGTAAAAGAATAAAATCGGTTAAAGAAAGTTCATATTTATCCGTCTACTTTTTACTTCTTATTAATATCCTGAGTTTGAATTTTCAGACTGCTGTTCTTTGCTCATCAACAACAACAACAAAAAAAAGGAAAGTTATTGCAGATACTTTTAAGATAATGCTGAATCAATTGACTTTGCTTGTTTCTTCAATTCCATTATTATTCACTGTTGATTGGTTTCCTTCTACCATTTAAAAAAAAAGTTATTATAAGTACTTTGAATAAGTAGGTACCGGTGGATTTGCTTGTCTCTCTCCTTTAAAAAAAATAATTGCTGTTGACACTTTAGATGATTGAGGTAAATCAACAAAAATTTGATTTATGGCTTCAAACTTGGTTCTACATGGCTGTTATAAATTTTCTTTTCCTCCTATTTCCTCTTCTCCATTCATTCGAAGGTAATGAGCTTTTAATAAGCCAGGAACTAGAAACAAAGCATTCCATATAGCTTGTGTGGTTGGCTTCAAAATCTATCATTTTGTTGGTTATTACTGGATACATGACTTCATAGACAGATCAGCGATTTTGACTCATTCTGTATTAACCAGGAAGCAGAAAAAAATGGTTTAGCAATGCAGAGGCATAGTATTATGCATAACCAAATATGTTAATATCATTTTTATATAATTATTACTAACTTCTAAAAAATTCAATCTTGTTCCATTTCTCTCCTCTTCTTTAATATTGCTGAAAATTGCTTTATATAAACGCACATTTCATTTGCTCTTTTTTTTTTCAACTTTCAAAGAGTGAGAAAAAAAAATTAAAGCGTTCACTCTCTTTTAAAAAAAAAAAATCAGAGCTTACATTTCTGCTTAAGAATAATAAGAAGGAAGGACCGACTGAGTTGAGTCTCAAAATAATAATAATAATTTGAGTGACTCTCTCTCTAAAAAAAAATTAATCACTAACTCATCATCTCTCTAAAGAAATTTAAGACTAACTGATCATCTCTCTAAAGAAATTTAAGACTAACTGATCATCTCTCTAAAGAAATTTAAGACCAACTGATCATCTCTTTAAAAAAATTTAAGACTAACTGATTAAAAAAATTGTTTCAATCATTTATATCGCGAATTTCAACCAAAGAAAAAAAACATCTGGAAATCTTTATCTTAAAAGAAAAATCAAAGCTTCACAAGTTTGACGTCGGTCACAATCAATAAAGACTTAAAATTGATCGCTATCGTTATCTACATCAAAGCACCTCTTTTGTAAAAATAATCGTAAAATACAGATAACAACAAACCTGGAATCTATAGCCATCAGGAATAAGTGTAAAAGCATCTTTGTGTTTGTACAGATGTATTCATTGTTTCACACGTGTACATTTTTTTTATCTCCTAATCTAACAATCTTAATTGCCTTATTTTACACTTTTCTGATTTACTCTATTTTAACAAAAATGAAAGTTAAATAAATTTAACACATATTATTTAATAAAAAAAAATATTATATAATAAATCACAAAAAAAGAACTGCTTATTCATAATAATAAATCTATACATATAAATCTCTGTATATATAAAAGAAAAAAAAAATTTTTTTTTTTTTAATAATTGAATACTATATATATATATATCTACAATATATATAAATACATATTTTGCGGGTTCATCCATGTTAAAAACTTTTAATATTAATATACTGATGTTTCGACTTGGTCACACAAGCCATCCACAGAGTTATAAAAGGTAGAAAGATGGTTGTAGAGGCGCTACAATCACTGATTTGAATAAAATGTTAAAATTCCACCAATAGCAAAAAATGTTAAATTTAGGAATGTTTTTTAAAAAAATCTTTCCAAATAGGAGGAAGTTTGCATGTATCATCTCGCTTATTGATACAATCTGGCCTTTTAAGTATCTCAATGGCTTCTCTAATTTTGCATTGGTAGAGATTATCACATCTGGATATGATCCTGGTACTAGAAAAATCAATTTTATGACCTGAATCTATAGTATGGAGTGAGAGTGCTGATGATGATGAGTGTTGTTTAACTGCATTAGCATGCTCATCTCTCCTAACACTGATGCAACGATTACTCATACCTATGTAAGAAGCTTTACAATTTTTACATGAGATTTGATAGACACCATGAGATTCAAGAGGGATTGAATCCTTAGGCTTGGTTATTATATTGCTGATCTTTTGATGAGCAGAAAATGCTGTATCTATATTATAGCGTTTTAATATACGTCCGATACTGTCTGTAGTTCCTTTTACATATGGAACACAAATCCTAATAGCTGATTTATCATCTTTTTGTTTCCTATTTTGGGCTTGAAATAAGGCTTTTTTTATAAATTTGTAATTATAACTATTTGCTAATAAAACACTATTAATATGATTTATTTCTTCTTTCAGATGTGTCTCATCTGAAAGGTTAATTGCTCTATTTAAAAGAGTTTTGGCTACAGAAACTATCTGAGTTGGGTGATGATGAGAATGGAAATGCAAATATCTGTCTGTGTGTGTATCCTTTCTGTAAATAGAAAAAGATAAACTATTTGGTGTTCTGGTGACTAGAACATCAAGAAAAGGGAGTTTTCCATCAGACTCTGTCTCCATTGTAAATTTAATATGAGGATGCATATTATTTAAATGTAAGAAAAAATCATCTAATTTATTTTTTCCATGTTGCCATATGACAAAAGTGCCATCTATGTATCTGAGCCAAATGAGAGGTTTTAAAGATGATGATTCTAAAGCACGAGTTTCTATATATTCCATGAATAAATCAGCTATTACTCCTGAGATAGGTGAGCCCATAGGAGTACCAAAAACTTGTCTGTAATGCTGTCCATTGTATACAAAATATGTATTTAAGAGACAATGTTTAATTAAAGCAATAATATGGTCTGGTAAATTGCAACGTTGTGAGATTATATTTAAAGCTTCATCAATTGGAATGTTTGTAAACAAAGACACGACATCAACTGACCAGAATGTCATTAGCATTAATTTTTAAACTTTTAAAAACAGAAATAAAATGAAGAGAGTTTTTAATATATGATTTAATAGATGGGATTATAGGTTTAATGAAATCCAATAAGTATCTGGCTAAAATATGAGTTGGAGAACCTATTGCACTTACTATTGGACGAAGGGGGGCATCTGGTTTGTGAATTTTTGGAAGTCCATAAAATTTTGGACAGACACAAGATTTTTCACGAGGGATTATTTTATTTTTTATCTCTGTTTCAATAGGTGATTTATTAATAATAGCTTTTGTTGTTTTTTCCAAATATGTAGTATGATCTCTTTTTGATAGTTTATAAGTTTTATCATTAAGCAGATCTAAAATTTTATTATGGTAAATGTCATGATCCATTACAACTGTGGCATTACCTTTATCAGCTGGAAGTACAACAATTGATTTGTCCGATTTTATATTATTTAATGCTTGTCTTTCTTTCTTTGAAATATTATTTTTAGGAAGCTTAGCTTTTTTAAAAATATTACAAATCTCAGCTCTAGCCAAATCAGCCGATGTAGAATCAATTTTATCGAGAGCTGATTCAACATTACAAACAATTTTCTCAAAAGGTATCCGGGAAGGTGTTAAAGCAAAATTGAAACCTTTTTTTAAAACCGAAATTTCATCTGTAGAGAGGGCTTTCCTAGATAAATTATAAACGGTTTTTTGATTTGGATACATAATGTTTGGGGATTGTGTTCTAATTAGCATTTGCAATTTTTTCTTTTGCTTTGCTGTTACAAATTCCGAATCTTTAAACGATCTAAAACTTGCAATACGATCAAAACTAGTCCACAGTAAAGGATGTATTTTATTACTAAGGAATAAACGTAAATGTAGCAATACTTTATCAATTTTGTCTAAATTTTTCCGAGTTTCTTTAATAAAAGAGTTTAAAATAATATTGCTAGTTTTCCTTAGAATTTTACTAACATTATAATTGTTCTTGTGAAACACAATTTTACAGCAAGTGGGTATAACATTGTGATTTTTGCACGCTAATAAAAAAGATAAATTACAAAGTAACTTACATTTCTTAATCCACGTTCTTTCAAATATACGAAGCTGTTTAAAAATTTCCTCCCCATAGAGGTTAATAATGTTAAAATGAAGATTTGCATGGGTTAAATATATAAAATACATATTTTGCGGGTTCATCCATGTTAAAAACTTTTAATATTAATATACTGACATTTCGACTTGGTCACACAAGCCATCCACAGAGTTATAAAAGGTAGAAAGATGGTTGTAGAGGCGCTACAATCACTGATTTGAATAAAATGTTAAAATTCCACCAATAGCAAAAAATGTTAAATTTAGGAATGTTTTTTAAAAAAAATCTTTCCAAATAGGAGGAAGTTTGCATGTATCATCTTGCTTATTGATACAATCTGGCCTTTTAAGTATCTCAATGGCTTCTCTAATTTTGCATTGGTAGAGATTATCACATCTGGATATGATCCTGGTACTAGAAAAATCAATTTTATGACCTGAATCTATAGTATGAGTGAGAGTGCTGATGATGAGTGTTTTTAACTGCATTAGCATGCTCATCTCTCCTAACACTGATGCGATGATTACTCATACCTATGTAAGAAGCTTTACAATTTTTACATGAGATTTGATAGACACCATGAGATTCAAGAGGGATTGAATCCTTAGGCTTGGTTATTATATTGCTGATCTTTTGATGAGCAGAAAATGCTGTATCTATATTATAGCATTTTAATATATGTCCCATACTGTCTGTAGTTCCTTTTACATATGGAACACAAATCCTAATAGCTGATTTATCATCTTTTTGTTTTCTATTTTGTCTATTTTGGGCTTGAAATAAGGCTTTTTTTTATAAATTTGTAATTATAACTATTTAAAATAGACAAAATAGGAAACAAAAAGATGATAAATCAGCTATTAGGATTTGTGTTCCATATGTAAAAGGAACTACAGACAGTATTGGATGTATATTAAAATGCTATAATATAGATACAGCATTTTCTGCTCATCAAAAAATCAGCAATATAATAACCAAGCTTAAGGATTCAATCCCTCTTGAATCTCATGGTGTCTATCAAATCTCATGTAAAAATTGTAAAGCTTCTTACATAGGTATGAGTAATCATCACATCAGTGTTAGGAGAGATGAGCATGCTAATGCAGTTAAACAACACTCATCATCATCAGCACTCTCACTCCATACTATAGATTCAGGTCATAAAATTGATTTTTCTAGTACCAGGATCATATCCAGATGTGATAATCTCTACCAATGCAAAATTAGAGAAGCCATTGAGATACTTAAAAGGCCAGATTGTATCAATAAGCAAGATGATACATGCAAACTTCCTCCTATTTGGAAAGATTTTTTAAAAAAACATTCCTAAATTTAACATTTTTTGCTATTGGTGGAATTTTAACATTTTATTCAAATCAGTGATTGTAGCGCCTCTACAACCGTCTTTCTACCTTTTATAACTCTGTGGATGGCTTGTGTGACCAAGTCAAAACGTCAGTATATTAATATTAAAAGTTTTTAACACGGATGAACCCGCAAAATATGTATTTTATATATTTAACCCATGCAAATCTTCGTTTTAACATATATATATATACATATATATATATATATAACACTAACAAATACCCGGGTGCCAATTCTATGGATCATAGAATAAACTATCGAACTAATCTTATTTTAAAATTATCAATGAGGCTCTTAAATAAAGTTTTACCTTGACTTAGCTTAGTTGAGGGATACAGAGGTCTATGAGGTGTAAAATGTACATTAGATTTGGGTGTGGGAGGAAATATTATAATTAATAGGAATAAAACATCTATTAGATTCTATAATAAATAAAGATTTATTGGTAAAATTCTACCATCTAAAATTAATAAGTTGTATTATATACTTCACCTCCACCCCATTATCCACATGCATTGAACAACCTTTATCATATTAGAAAATTAAACTAATGAACAAAATGTAAGTTTAATCACTATATTGTGTAATAAGTTGGAATTAAATATAGAATAAACCTAACATTACTAAACTTTTAATTATACACTAATTTAAAATAGTTAACTGAATTTAATATTTAATCTGAATTAAAAATTGAACATCTCAGAGAATTAATTTATTGCATTGCCCAATCTAAAATCTCTACCTCTCAACAACTACTATTTATTATTATGAAAATAATAATATAATTAAGCAATACCCTAACTAAATAATGACATTTAGATAATGAAAGAAATCGGGCATATTTTGATTTCAATTCATCATCTAAACAATTACAAAATGATAAAACCTTTTTAGATAATCAGTAAATAATTGACATCTCATACAGTGTTTGGGTCAAGGAAATCAATATTATCATATCTGGATGTTTATCATTAAATTAAATGAAAAGTACAATCATATCATATTAGATAAAATAAATGTGTGAGCATGTGTGGAAATATGAAATACGAATGTATGTTAAAAAAGAATTCTGAATACAATTTTGAATAATAAAACATTTATTAACAAAATTAGAAAATAGTTAAGCAAACATTTAATTTCTTTCTCATTGGTACAAGTATAAGTTTTGGATATATTTAGCATCACTGTTTAAAATTTACATAAGAATAGATAACACAATATAATTTTCTAATCTCAAATCTGACACATTTCATCTATCAAAACATCTTGATAGATTTATGAAACACATTAAATTTTTAACATTAAATAATGAACCAAAATAAAATCTTTACATTTTATTGCAAAATGGTTTTCAGTTATCAGTCACTTCTGATAAACAAATAGAATTAAAGTAGTGTAACCCTAAACTTCAAATAATAAACTACAAAATTTTCCTTTACATTTGACATCTTAATTTTTTAGTACTCTCAAGTTATTAATTAGTTAATAAGTCTATAATAACTAACATATGGTTAAATATTTATATTCATTTATAACATAAAACTAAAATTTTTGCATTTTACTTCAAATGCACATTAACTAAAAATAAAGTAAAAAAGGTTTGAAACCTAAGAATAATATCAAACTACGTTTTGCAAAATGAAATAAACATCTCCATTAATTGAATATACTCTTATCAAACTATATCTTGCAAAATAAATTAAATAACTCCATTAATTAAATATACTCTTATCAAACTATATCTTGCAAAATGAAATAAATAACTCCATTAATTAAATATATTCTGTCTTTGCAAAAATGAAGTAAAGAATTCTATTAATTAATTATGTTTTATTTTGCCAAAATAGAAATAACTAATTCTATTTATTAACTATGTTTTATCTTCGCTTAGTAACTTACTCAAATGATGATTGAATATTGAAAAATGATATGAAATTTTAAATGATAAATATAACATGATTTAAAATGATAATTAAAGTTATACATTAATGATGGATTTTTTCATATCTTTTAAATTAATATTTTATGCATGAGTCTGCATTATGCTAATTGTCTTGAAATGAAATAATTAATACTAATCAATCCAATCAGTTTACTTATGAAGTTGTAATACAATCATAATATGGATGAAGACAGTGGACAATCAAGCTTTAATCACTAACTTTACTATAGCTGTTTTGTAAGAAAATCAATTCTGCTTTTATTCTTTTTATCAATAAATTATCTGGCACTTGGCTATAAGTATAAAATGGAAAAACATTCAATAAAACACATGAGGATAAAAGATTTTTACAATTCAAATCATATAAATAATGACACAACAACTCCCAAGTCTACTTCTGAGACTAACTAAACTGGTGGGACTAAATCTCATCACCACATAATCAGGGAGATAATATACTTGGCTTCATACACTCTTATTCATAATATCAAATATCAAAATTGGAGGATTCAATCTACTCCTATCAAATACTTCAATAGACAGAAAAGGGAGTGATTACTTGATCCCATACAATACACTAGGCAATCTACCCATGTTAAATATTCAAATACAAAAGATGGGAAAGATTACTCAATCCCATAAGATACCATAAAACCTCAATAACTTTACTCTATATAGCCACTGGATACTTTTCCATTCAAGCATAATAAAGAACAATAAATTCATACTTAAATAAATCTCTAATCTTTCCAATCAATTGACCATTCTCTTCCTCTGAAACCAAAGAACTTTATATCATTTTTACTTGAAATTTACACATTATTATAGTTGAATTTAATAATACATACACATATACAAGCATAATAATACACAGACAATTTAAATCCCAGTAAGCAAAGAACTATTGTCAAAATATCAGTTATTAATTGTAAAAGCAATAAAGGATAAATATATTTCATATCTGATAATATAATATTTATGACTTGGTAACATACTAATGATGGTTGAAAAATAAGGCAATAATTTCTATTGGCAAGGTAAGACAAAATTATCTTTTTTTATAGTGCATTTACATTAGCATAAATTTAAAGTAAAAGTTTGGCTTAGATAAATAATAATGCTTTATACTCTAGATTAAATAATTATTGAAAATAATTATTTTATAAATCTATTGAAAAATGCATAGAAAAGCTATTACCCCTTCAACATTAAATGGACATCTCCTTCTTTTTATTATGCATGTATGTTTATAATCTGAACACACAATAAAACATATTAAACTAATAAAAAAAATTACCTAGCATAATATTTTCTTCATATTATGCCTTTAATGAGACGTTCTTGAAGATTAATAATACATAATGATAAAATAATAAAACAACCTTTAAATATCTATCTACTAAATACCAAACATTAATAATAATAACTAAAGTTTTGTTTTCTTTTTTTCTTGGTTGTAAAATGAAAAGTTTATTTATAGTTTATAAATGACATCCCTTGGTCATATCTTAAATAATAAAAATTATTAGCACAATGATAAATAATAACAAATACATAACACACATTCCTGCAGGAAGACAAATGACATTAGTTGGGAACCAGAATAGCATATTCAATGTTCTTAGTAATAAGATAATGAATTGCTGTTGAGATTATATAGGAGAATTTTTATTAATTAAGCAGTATACATTTTATCACAATGCAAATAAAGTAATAATTCATATTTCATTTATGGGATATATTCAAAAATTAATTTTCTATTTTTAGAGCCATTCATGAACATATATAATTATTTAATTGATAATATTTATTTAGATTTATGTGAGCTTGTTGGCAATATTCTAGATAAAGAAATTTCACAGCAAATAAAGAGTGCAATTAATAAAACGAAGTCATATTCAGTTTTATCTATCTTTCTAAACTCATTTTTCACAGTAATTGGTAAAATAGATAAATATTAACATTGCATTCAATTGCATATTTAGTCTCATTTTTTTAAATAGGCAAAATAGAAATAATTAAACAAATGTTCCAATAATAATGACAATAAAATTAAATGATTCATATGCATCCTCCTTAACCTTCTCCTTTTTATAACTAGCACAGATATATTATTTATAGTTCTTGACATATTTAATAAAGAGTTCACACAATTTGCAGCATAATAAATGTATACAGTTGCTCCATTAAGACTATACTTAAATTTTAAGAAAAATAATTTTCAAAAATAAACAAACTTTCTTCTTTCCAATTAGGTTTAAAGTTTAAATAAAGCAAATTTTAAGTACTATTATGCATTCCTATTCTTTCTTTAATATTAGCAATTAAACTTAAATAATATATAGTATAGACACTTACATGCATTTTAAACAATGGTTGGAGAATCTAAATAGTTAGTCAAGAATAGGATCAATGTACCTCTTAGTGTTGTTTAAGCTCTCATATATGGAAACCAATAATATATTTTTATACTTTCAACTTGAACTTTGGAAGAATTGGCTTATAATAAAAAAATATACTATCAAACTTTGTTAATAAAATAAATTTAAAGATCAATCAGTAGTAAGAAATTTTTCAGCAGTCCCCTATAGAATTGTAAGTATCCATTTTTTGTTGATTTTAAAACATTACCTCACATTTATTCTTTCAATAGTCCAAGGTTATTTGAAAGTTCAAAGGTCACAGACAGAGATTTTCTCCTCTCATTGCACTGAACTTTTTAATTTATGCAAGAAACTTTTTTGTCTTAAAACAGAAAGAAAGTGGGGAAAAATTATTCTGTCTTTTAAATAAATAAAAAAATATTAAATATTAAATTGAACTAAGAATTAAATGTTCTGTACTTACAAAGCAACAGAATAAAACCAATGACAATTGTTTTAACAAATAAAATTTTTCTAATATAATTATTGTTTAATAATTTACCAGTCCAATAAACCATTAATTCACTTAAAATGTAATTAAGGTGGTTTTTAACACTATTATTCATGAAATTAAATATTTGGATATGAGATATGATACTTGATAGTTTAATGAAGCATATGAATGAAAAATAAAGTTAAATAATGATATTGACATACATGAATATTTACAAATAATGCACTACAAATACCAAACTGATATGACTAAATGACTATTTTAATGATGATGAGTTAAACATATTTCCCTGTTTATACTATAAATTAAAACATGAAAAGCAAATGGACTAGAGAATCATACAAACAAGTCTTAATACTGCATTGTGAACAAATGAAACAAATTAGCATTAACTCAAACTGTACTGACAATTTTTATGACAAGCCACCCCCTATCATATCATTAATTATACCCTATAGTAAGATACTAAACATCAAATAATTTTTAAATTGCATCTACAAGTACTTTTAATCATAGTTCTAAGTCATAAATAAAAAAATTTTAAAATCTCATTTATTTCATTTTTTTAAAAAGATAGTATCAGATGTTACTCATATAATATCATACAATTACAACTAATATTTCTGGTATGAAACCAGAAGGTCACAACTCATCCTTCCTTGTAATGAAAAAAATGAAATATCCAATTAGCAATTAGTAATTTAAATATCATACACTAACATTAATTTCAAACAGGGAAAAATATGCAATTATACACTCAAGCTCTATAAATCTTATGCTAACTATTATACTCTGGTTGGAAAGGGTATTAAGCTGTGAGCATTATAAGTATCTCTCATTCCCTCTGGGGTAAAAACCAAAAATACATTATCACCCACTTGTTTTACTACTTCATAAGGGCCTTTATAGAGATCTAGAAATTTTCTGAAGGTATGCTTTTTCAGATCACAGGTGTGAGGGGTTCTGATCATTACATGATCATGGATTTTGAAATGGTGGAGACCAGCTTTAGGGTGGCAAACATGTTTATTGCCCATCCTTTTATGGTTAGTGTGTGCCAGTGTTAGATCATGTGAGACATCAACATCTTCCAAATGACAGGTAAAGGGGTTTTGATTAACAAGACCTCAGCCTTACCAAAATGCAATCAGAGGGGTGTCATTTTGGTAGATTCATTTATGGTAATATTGATATAATGAATAATTTTGGGCAATTTATGTACCCATTGTCTGTGGTCCCCACCCAAATATACTCGGAATAGTCTGCTGATCTCTCGCATAATCATCTCACTGGGATTTGACTGAGGCTTATGTATAAAACACTTAATGTGTTTAATATTTTGCTTCCTACACCACTTCTTCCAATAATTGGAAAGAAGAGCAGTAGTATGGTCCATCAAGATTGAAGCTGGTTTTCCCACCACAAGAAATCAAGAGGCTTCTAGATGTTTGATTACATTCTTGGCATCTGTCTTTGGGACTGGAAATGCAAAGACAAATTTGGAGAACATATCGTATGTTACAAGAGTGAATTTTTGATGGTTAAAGGGAGGAAGGGGGCTGTAAAAGTCCAAGGCTAACAATTCTTTGGGTTTATTGGGCAGGATGGGTTGTAAAGTTCCCACATAAGATTTGCCTCTAAACTTAGTCCTAAGGCAAATCTTACAATTCCTAAGTCTTGTTGTAATAAGTTTGGTAATGTTATAAAAGTAGAAATACTTTTTAATAATGGGCTGTATCTTTTGGACCCCAAAATGACCATTCTGGCAATGAATATAATAAATTAATTTATCTATTAAGCAGAAAGGAACCACCACCCTCCAAGAATCTTTTTCCATCCCTTTTGTTTTTCTCACTAACATTCCATTAACCATTTTATATCTAGTTTTAACCCTATCAATGTATCTCCTCTTGTTACCTAAACTAACAGGATTAACAAACACTTGGATTATTTTTCTAAATTCATTATCATTTGTCTGTAATATGGGCAAGTCATGGTAAATTTGTACTATTTCATCCTCAAATAGGGTTGTCAGGTTGCATATGATTATGTTTTCAGTGCAAGGATTCTTGTATAAGACAGGGGTAGGGTGATGACTTAAAATGTCAGTGACAATGTTATCCCTGCCTGAATAATACATAATTTAATAGGAAAACTGTTGGAGATAAAGGCTCCACCTAATCAACCAGTCATTATGCAGATAACTCGTGTTTAAGAATTCCAGACTCCGATATTCTGACAACACTATAACATTGGATCCCAATAACATTTGCCTAATGGCCAAAGCTTTTCTTTCTGTCATAGTGTAATTTAGTTCTGGTCCCTTTAAATGACAACTAAGAAAGTATAGGACCTGGGGCTCCCCCTCATTATCAAGTTGATACAGGATGACCCCCAACCCAAACCCACTACTGTCAGTTTAAAGATAAAATTCCCTTTCAAAGTCTGGATATGCAAGTATGACTGATTTTAAGAAGTTATCCTTGATAGTCTAAAACACCCTGTCATGGTTGGTGCAACACTCACAAATGAAGAGTATCAAAATAAAAATTCTTGTAAAAACGATGGTAATAATTGCACAGTCCCACAAATGACCTCAAGTGTTTCTTAGTTCTTGGAATTGGGAATTGATGAATAGCAGAGATTTTATCTGGATGTAGCTTTATTCCTTGGTTAATAATTAAATGGCCAAGAAAAGTGATTTTTTTAGCTGCTATAGTGCATTTCTCAAGGTTGACTTTGATATTGTGGGTGGAACATTCAGTGAAGAACAAACTGATGTGATCTAAATGTTGGGATAAATTGTCAAATGCTATAACAATATCATCAACATAAATGACTATTAGGTCCCTGAGTTTCTGAGAAAAGACCACATTCAAACATCTGATCAAACCCACACTGCTATTTATTAAGCCAAATGGCATTCTTTGGAATATATACACATGTCTCTGATGGCAAAAGGCTGTAGATTTTTGATCCTCTGGATGTAATATGATCTGCCAGTAGCTTGCAGTCAGATCAAATGTTAAAAATACACTCCTCCCCCAAAATCCAAGAAGCAGTTTCTGTATTGGTGGTGGGATGTCACACTCAGAAATAGTGTGATGATTAAATGTTCATGCATCCAATAAACTTGGAGGGAACCATCCTTTTTCTTAACAACAACCAGGGCATTAACATAAGGTGAAGAACCAAATTTGATGATTATTTAATCAAGCAATTTTTGTACTTGCTGTTGGACTTCCATCCGGTATTGGTAGGGTACTGGGTAAGTATGTTGTTAAAAAATTTCACTACTTTTTAATTTAATTCTATGAATGTATCCTCTGATGATGCCAGGTATTTTTGAGAAAATAAATCTATACTGAAACAGCAGTTGGAAAAAGGGTTCATAATATTCTGAACCCATGATACTTGAACCATCTAGCTTAACCTTGGATATTTACACCGACTGATGTTTCTAGCATAACCATTAATTGACTATCCTGACTAACCAAATTTTACAGGAAAGGGCAAATCTCTCTACACATAAAAGTATGATTACTGTAATTAATAGAACAATGGTTAAGAGTCATGAAATCTGAACCAATTATAACTGCATGAATAAGGCTGGGCATAATCAAAAATACATGTTCAAGTTTTAAAGTACCAATTTCAATAGCAATAAAAATCTGTTTATTTGACAGCTTAATTTTCTTCCCATTAGCAAGGGTTACATGCAGGAATTTGATTGGCAAAATAGGTAAAGATTGGTCAATTTGGATAATTTTTCTATACACCTCTGATACCAAAGATACCTGACTGCCTGAATCTATTAAGGCATTAATGACTTATCCTGACATAGTTAGTTTAACCAATCTTTCAGATTCAACCAATCTTTCAGATTCCCAATGTTCCACATCAAAGTCTAAATTACTCAAAAGCCAGCACATAGTGTTCCCCAGATCTCTAGAAGTAGGGCCTCAAAGTAAGGAATGTTCCATTGAGGTCCTTTCTAGATTAATGCTCCAGAATTTTTTAATATTAATCAAACCCCTTTTAGGGGTAGTCTGTGCCCCACTATGGATGGCCGACAACCATTGTAATTTCTCTTTGTAAAAGAATAAGGGTTATAACAAGGTTTATTTCTTGCTTGGAATTTCATTTTATATTTACTCATGCTTCTGGCTATTCTATTCTGATACCATGGATATTTACCTGGAACATTTATATTATTCACTGAGGTAAGGGTTCCTTATTAACCCTAGGCTTACCATCACTAACTTTGTCACTAATTTCTATAGAATCTAAGATATCTACTACTTCCTCTATTGTCTGTCTGTCTGCTGCAATTAGGACTTGTTCCACATGCCGAGGTAAATTGTGACATATAATGTGCACTATCTGCTGCTCAGACAAGGAATATGCAGTAAGGGTTTTAAGTCTTTTTGCCTGCTTCCTAAAAAACTGGGTGTAGCTGCTCTTATACTGGTTATATCTTTTTTGGGAAATCTGATTCCTTAGATTGTCTTGTCTATCCTCACCCCATAAACTAGCTAAAAGAATCTTTTGAGGTGGCATACAAGTGGCTACTGGCAATGGAAACTTTCTGCTTCTGAAAGTGGGCACAAAGAGAATAACTCTTCTAAACTTTGTAAGAATTCATAAGGATTTTTCAGATATTCCCCCTTAAAAGTTTTGACAGTCAAAGATTTGAGTGTCATAGAATCACGGGACTCCCTCTCACCATTTTACTTTACCCTCTCTGATCCTAATTTCTGTACACCTACTCCGTTAAGCTCAACAGCTTCTAATGACTATATAGAACAATGATCTGGTGGGCCATTGCAAACTTCCTTAATTTCAGTAATGCCTAACTCTCTAGCATTAGGTCACCTTATCTCTAACTTGGAATTTGGCCTCTGAGTTAAGACATCCAGTACAAACTTTTTAGTCTTACTTGGTAATTTTTCCACTCACAGCTTAGTTCATTCATCAGCATATCTTTCATCTCTACCTTTATATTTTGGCATCTTTCACTTACTTCTTTCAATCTAAGACTTTTTGCTTATGTGCCCTCCTTTATTTCTAACTCACTCTTTTTGTAATTTTCATGACATGATCACTCACATTTTGACTGACCCTACCTTGGTCCAACTTCTATATTCCTAACTGTGCATTTAAAGTTCTCATATGATTTTCACATTTCTCAACCTTGCTACCTATTCTAAAAGTACTGTCATCGATTTTAATCTGATATTCTTCTAAACTTTTGACATTTCCTAATTCTTCTTCAAATGATTCAACATTCTGATTTAACTCAATGGTACACTCACTGGTATATTGCTTATACAACATTTGATATTCCTGTCCCTTATTTTCTATCATTGTTTCTGCCTTGCTAAAGCTCTTCTTAATATCTCCCTTAAGTTGCAAGACTGATTCCTCATTATCTAGTCTGATTTGCTGTCTCTGTTCTTTGACATTTACCTCTATCACCTCCAACCTATATATATCTGACTATTCATATTTTCTCTAATTTCCTTCATCTCTACAATCTGATTTTCAATTTTATCCTCTAATCTTTGTGTTTGCATGATAGAACTATCTCTTAGTTCTGGCAACTTCTCTAACATTTCTGATTTTATTTACTGAGCACCTATTTCTATTTTTTGACATTCCTGACATTTCTGATTTTATTTCTGACTTTGTCTGTTGAGCACTTCTATCTATTTTTTCTGACATTTCTGACTTTATTCCTGACATTTCTGATTTAATTTCTGATTTTGTTTGTTGAGCACTTCTGTCTATTTTTTCGGACATTTCTGACTTTATTCCTGACATTATTTCTATCAATTGTGAGCAACCATCATTTCTTCTGACTGGAACCTTCTCTACCCTACTCTCTTCTCTGCTGACTAAGTTCATAGTTTCATTTCCTGAATCAATATCAGGAGACAACATGATTACGTCTGGGGATGATACCTCTTGGGACTCACACAAATCTATACACATGTTAAGATCTTCCATTTTATCCAAGCCTTAATTTATTAATATACTACTGGTAGAGAAAACAAGATACATCAACCCTACTCTCAACCAACAATCCAAACTCCCCCCATCATCCAAAATACATTGGGTTACTATAATATGTCTATCTACATTCTTCTATATAACATTTGTTTTCCACACATTGAGAATAAAATAATGATAAAAAAAATTATTGTACTTCTTGAACATTGATCCAAATACATATGATTTTATTGAATAAGACCTGTATATTTTATCGATAGCATTTATAACCAAGTTATTCTTGACATAAAATAATTTAAACTGACATAATTATTAGAAAATTAATTCTCATATCTTTTTTTAGTATAGAGTTTAAAATTAAAGGCCAGAATATATATATATATATCAAGGTTTTAAATCAGTTTATCGAGGCCCCAACCAAAAACTCCACCTGTAATCATTCTCATCATCAGACCTCAAAATATTAAGCTGCCAAAAATCCACACTGCAATCTATCTACTGATGTGTCAAATGTATCTATTGGGTCACAATGTATCTATTGATGCCCCAAACATTAGGATGCTAAAAACCCAGCCTGTAACCTTTCATCACCAATCACTATGACTAACAAATATGTGGAGTGCCAATTCTATGGATCATAGAATAAATTATCGAACTAATCTTATTTTAAAATTATCAATTAGGCTCTTAAATAAAGTTTTACCTCACCTAGCTCAGTTGAGGGATACAGAGGTCTATGAGGTGTAAAATGTACATTAGATGTGGAAGGAAATATTATAATTAATAGGAATAAAACATCTATTAGATTTTTTAATAAATAAGGATTAATTGGTAAAATTCTACCATTTAAAATTAATAAGTTGTATTATATACTTCACCTCTGCCTTATCATCCACATGCATTGAACAACCTCTACCATATTAGAAAATTAAACTAATGAACAAAATGTAAGTTTAATCACTATACTGTGTAGTAAGTTGGAATTAAATAAAGAATAAACGTAACATTACTAAACTTTTAATTATACACTAATTCAAAACTAACATGACATGATCACCATTCTTTCTTAGTATTGGAAAATAAACTTAAATAATATATAGTATAGAAACTTGCATGCATTTTAAACAATGATTGGAGAATCTAAATAGTTAACCCAAGAATAGGATCAATATAACTCTTAGTGTTGTTTAAGATCTCATATATGGAAACCAATATTATATTTTTATACTTTCAACTTGAACTTTGGAAGAATTGGCTTATAATAAAAAAAATTATACTATCAAACTTTGTTAATAAAATTAATTTAAAGATGAATCAGTAGTAAGAAATTTTTCAGCAGTCCCCTACAGAATTGTAAGTATCCCTTTTTATAGATTTTAAAACATTACTTCACATTTATTCTTCCCAATAATCCAAAGTTATTTGAAAGCTCAAAGGTCACAGACAGAGATTATCTCCTACCATTGCACTGAACTTTTTAATTTATGCATGAAACTTTCTTGTCTTGAAACAGAAAGAAAGTGGGGAAAAAAATTATTCTGTCTTTTAAATAAATAAAAAAAATATTTTTTTTATTTAATTGAACTAAAAATTAAATATTCTATACTTCCAAAGCAACAGAATAAAACTAATGACACTTGTTTTAACAAATAAAATATTTTCTAGTATAATAATTGTTTAATAATTCACCAGTCCGAATAATCCATTAATTCACTTAAAATGTAATTAAGCTGGTTTTTAACACTATTATTTATGAAATTAAATATTTGGATATGAGATATGATACTTGATGGTTTAATGAAGTATATGAATGAAAATGAAGTTGAATAATGATATTGACATACACAAATATTTATAAATAATATATTACAAATACCAAACTGATATGATTAAATGATTATTTTAATGATGATGAATTAAACATATTTCACTGTTTATACTATAAATTAAAATATGAAAAGCAAATGAACTAGAGAATCATTCAAACAAGTCTTAAAACTGCTTTGTGAACAAATGAAACAAATTAGCATTAATTCAAACTATACTGACTATTTATATGACAAGCAACCCCCTATCCTATCATTAATTATACCTTAAACTAAGATACTAAACATCTAATAATTTTTAAATTACATCTACAAGTACTTTTAATCATAGTTCTAAGTCATAAATAAAACATTGTAAAATTTCACATTATTTCATTTTTTTAATAAGATAGTATCAGATGTTACTAATATATCATACAATTACGACTAATATTTCTAGTGCCAAAACAGAAGGTCACAATATATATATATGTGTAAAATAAATAAAATGTCCATTAATTAAAAAATTTACAGTTTACAAACTATTACAAACAATCCTTAAATATGCAGAAGTACTTTTGGTTAATTTCTTAAACCTGCCTCAACTGCTATTAAATTCAAAAAACAAAAGTGGAAGCAAAAGTCATCAATTCAAATTCCATGAATCTTGTATTTTAATGTTAGCAGCTTGTCGATTTATTAAATGCATTTTATTCCTGTTTATAAAAATTGCCTCTTTAATTTTTCTTTTACTATCGTTTCTCTCTTCATGAAAAATTTTTACATTTTCAAAATCAAATTTAAATTTATATTTACATGTTTTTTTGTGATCACAGAAAACTGAAGGAGATATTAAATCACCATTATTTTTGCATTTTACATGCTTTTATAACATTTCATGCTCCTTCAATCTCTTCTCAATACTGCACAAACATTCACCTATATATGATAGCATACAATCACAAAAAATTGATATATGACATTACTTTTCTGCTTGACAGGTATAACATCCTTAGAATTATTGACTAATTTATTAATATTGTGTGGAATGTAGAATGAAACATTAAAGACATTATTATATAAATCCTTAAAAAAATTTCACTTGTGGATTTAAAATAAATGAAATAGATATCCATTCTTTACTATTAATCTTCATTTCCTTTAAATTATTATAACTTTTTTTTTAAATTGACATAAAATATTGTTTATTTGTTCCATTTTATAACCAACATCAAGCAATTCCTTGGTAAATATTTCAATATTTTTCAGTTTATCACTTTGGTAATGACATAATTTTTTATTCTGAAACAAAAAAGATTTAAAACTTGCCATCTTATGCATCATTGGTAGTTTTGATTTACAATTTATATATCCTCTTTTTTGCAGTGGCTTAATTTTTAGTTTATAATTTAATATACTGTTATGTCTTGTAATCATTAAGTCTAAATATTTAATATTATAGTTCTGTTCCTTTTCAATAGTCCATTTTAAGCCATTCAACTTATGTAATTCCTCTACAAGCAAACTTATACAATTAGTATTTCTCAAACAAAAACATCATCAACATATCTTTTGTAAATTTTAATATCTCCAAAAGTACACATAGTTAAAGTACTACTCTCATATGTAGATAAAATGAAATTGCAAACTTGTGCAACTACAGGCAGACCCATAGGCCAACCTTTAGACATTTTATAATATTGACCTTCAAAAGATGCAACAATGTTATAACTAAAAAATTTAAAGAATCAACAATAAATGTTATCATATATTTACAAATACTTTTTTAATGCATGTTCAATTATTTTTATGGAATTCATTCTTTCAATAGATCCATACATTTCTGTAACATCCAATGAAGCAACAACATCATTTTCATCAATCATCAAATTTTTAATACTATTTACAAAGTCAAATGATGAAGCAATAGTATTTTTCCCAAATCCTAAAAAGTCTTCTAAAAGTTTACCAATATATTTAGAAGTCTGATACATGAATAAACCACCAAAATCTATTATAACTCGCAAATGATTACCTTTTTTATATAATTTAATATTTGCAAAAATACAAAAACATATAGCACAAGAAGACTATATTATATAGTATACATTATTACTTAAAACTTTATTTTTAGCACTTTTTAAAATATTGTTAATAAATTTTATTCTTTGACCATCCATATTATAATATTCAATCAAAAACAAGGCAAGTTTGTCCATTTGCATTTTAACTTTATCAATATATTGACATTTCATCAAACCAAAAGTACTTCTGTGTATTTAAGGATTGTTTGTAATAGTTTCTAAACTGTTAAATTTATTATTTCAATTATATTACAATTTTGTTTTTAATTAACGGATATTTTATTTATTTACATATATTGAATACAATGGATTTGAGTAATTTTAGAAAATGATGGATCATTAAGGAATTGCGAAGACAATGTAAAAAGATTATTAAGCTGAAATGCAAACTTCGTTTTTTCAAGACTTGTAAATTTTTTCAGGTATTCCCAAATTGTTGTAGCATAAAGTTGAATAGCTGTATAAATTTAATATCAAAATGTTTGGATAAATTAAAATTAATCATTTTAAATAATATTATTAAAAGTTGTAAAAAGGAACTTTTTGATATTCAGAAATATTTGAAAGCAATTGAGCATTTAATAATTTTAAATGAATGGTGTACTTGGAACGAATATAAAATTGTTTGTGAAAATGGATTTAAATTAATTGAATGTAAATTATATAATAAATTTGAGAAAAAAGTTGATTTTTTATTTAATAAGTGATATCTACATGCTTATAATAAGTTAAACTTTATTAATTTATCAAATAATAGGATACATTTAATTCAGAAATACATTTTAAGTCACGGAGCTAAATACGTTGGTGGTATTTGGAATGATTATAATTTGGAACTAATTACAGCTGTTCAAAATTCATTTGAAATGATTCCTGGTAATAATAATTTTGCTGATGATATTATTAAGAAAATTAATTGTAATAAATTTAATACAATGCCTTATGATAAATCATGGCAATTGGCTATTTCAGAATTTAAACGGAGATTGAAGAATGATAATATGATTTGTTTGAAAGAGGATGAAGGTTTGCGTATGTGCTTATTGACAAAATGTCAATATATTGATAAAGTTAAAATGAAAATGAACAAACTTGGTTTCTTTTTGATTGGAGATTATAATATGGATGGTCAAAGAATAAAATTGATTAACAATATTTTAAAAAGTGCTAAAAATAAAGTTTTAAGTAGTAATGTATACTATATGATATATCCTTCTTGTGCCATATGTCCTCATATTTTTGCAAATATTAAATTATATAAAAAAGATAACCATTTGTGATTATGATAGATTTTGGTGTTTCATTCATGTATCGGACTTCTAAATATATTGGTATACTTTTACAAGACTTTTTAGGATTTGGGGAAAATACTATTGCTTCATCATTTGACTTTGTAAATAGTATTAAAAATTAGATGATTGATGAAAATGATATTACTTCATTGAATGTTACAGAAATCTATGGATCTATTGATAGAATGAATTCCATAAAAATAATTGAACATGCATTAAAAAGTAAAAGTATTTGTAAATATATGATAAAATTTATTGTTGATTCTTAAAATTTTTTTAATGATAACATTGTTGCATCTTTTAAAGGTCAATATTATAAAATGTCTAAAGATTGGCCTGTGGGTCTGCCTATAGTTGCACAAGTTTGCAATTTTTTTATCTACATTTGAGAGTAATATTTTAAATGTGTACTTTTGGAGATATTAAAATTTACAAAAGATATATGGATGATGTTTTTGTTTGTCGAAATACTAATTGTATAAATTTGCTTGTAGAGGAATTAAATAAGTTGAATGGCTTGAAATGGACTATTGAAAAGGAACAGGACAATAATATTAAATATTTAGATTTAATGATTACAAGAGATAACAGGATATTAAATTATAAACTAATAATTAAGTCACTGCAAAAAAGAGGATATATAAATTGTAAATCAAAAGTACCAATGATGCATAAGATGGCAAGTTTTAGATCTTTTTTGTTTTGGAATGAAAAATTATGTCATTACAAAAGTGATAAATTGAAAAATATTGAAATATTTGCCAAGGAATTGCTTGATGCTGGTTATAAAATGGAACAAATAAACAATACTTTATGTCAATTTAAAAAAAGTTATAACAATTTAAAAGAAATGAAGATTAATAGTAAAGAATGGATATCTATTTTATTTATTTCAAATCCACAAGTGAAATTTTTTAAGGATTTATATAATAATGTGTTTAATGTTTCATTCTACATTCCAAACAATATTAATAAATAAGTCAATAATTCTAAGGATGTCATACGTGTCAGGCAGAAAAATACTGTCATATGTCAAATTTTTTGTGATTGTATGCTATCATATATAGGTGAATCTAGGTGCAGTATTGAGAAGAGATTGAAGGAGCATGAATTGTTATATAAATGTGTAAAAAGTAAAAATAATGGTGATTGAATATCTATTTCAGTTTTCTTTGATCACTAAAAAACATGTAAATATAAATTTAAATTTGATTTTCAAAATGTGAAAATTCTTCATGAAGAGAGAAACCATAGTAAAAGAAAAATTAAAGAGGCAATTTTTATAAACAGGAATAAAATGCATTTAATAAATCGACAAGCTGCTAACATTAAAATATGAGATTTGTGGAATTTGAATTGATGATGTTTGCTTCCACTTTTGTTTTTTGAATTTAATGGCAGTTGAGGCAGGTTTAAGAAATTGACTGAAAGTACTTCTGTGGATTTAAGGATTGTTTGTAATAATTTATAAACCGTTAAATTTATTATTTCAATTATATATTGTACCGGTCAACTGCAACCCATCACTTATACACAGAAACTGACTTTGAACCCAGACCGACTCCAGAACTAAATCCAAAACCAAACTTAATTCAAACCCTGCATATGAATGACCGATGTATAACAGAATCTACAGTACATGGTATTACCTAAACTAGCTCGGTGGAAAACATAAACAATATAACTCTGACTAATTTATATATAGTTGCGTGGTGTACTCTCAATGCTGTAAACGATCAATATAATATATATATATTCTTGGGTTGTCGACACAGACAGTAATCAAATGGCAGTAAAATAACTATTTTAATGAAAAGAGAGGGGAAAATAGATTATACAAATATTTAATAATTACTATTGCTATTAAATAATATTCACATATAGTACAGCTAACTTGTTATATACAATATCAATTAGTTTACTTCTAGTCTTTAATGGAAAATATTATAATTGATGAACAACATTTCAATGATATTTCTGGGTTGAATTTATAACCATTGTATCTGATGCTCAGTGTAGACAATATCACAAATGATTTCTTCTTTAAATACAACACTAGCATAACTTAAAACAATATTGATTTACGTGTTTAATTATATATGAGATATATGAGAGTCAGAGTAAAATAAAACTTCAAATGTTTCATCCTTATTAGACTAAATTATTCTTATTAAACTAAAGTAACTTTGTTGGTTTTAAAAAAAAAATCAAACCATCATGTATTATGGGGATGGGGAATAAGCTTATATTTTAAAAATATAGAAGTGATGTGACTGGTTGCTATTGGAGATGACTATAATAAATCAAAGGTAATAGTTTGCAGTGCGTTAATGGAAGACTGGGCAGCTTGCACTTTAGCAAGTATTTACACCCTCAGGTGAATCTAGGAAAGAATTTCTTTCTCCCTTGTTTGAAGTCACAGATAAGGCACCGAATCAAGCTATGGGAAGCAAAAGTAGCACTAAACCAGTAACATTTTGTAATGAATGATCAAAGTAAGTTTATAAATATATATAAGACTTCATTTATTCCTCCATAACTTTTCCCACATAATCATCTGACCAAGTAATTTAAAACCAAACGGTAAGACCAAAAGATCATATGCTTAACTATTAATCAATTACACTCTGAATCCCAAACTCCTCCTGACTGTTCGGAAGGTAGTAAATACAATAATGGCTACCTATTATTATTATCTCCTCTTTCCTTTGTATAGGAAGATATGCAATCAAATAACTAAAATTGATTCTAAATATAAACTACCCGGTGGCATAGAATAAAACATCCTTAATTAAAACCATAATACATACATCGATATTCTCCAACTCGAAACACAAGGAATCAATTATTTATTCCATATGAAATTTATATTCAATATAATAATCATTATCTCAGTGCAACCTGAAATATGTGTAATCAAGTTGAAAAATATCAATGGCCATTACTTTAAACCCAAATGTGTATAATAATAAATAAAATATTTATTACAAATCATCATAAAATATAAAGGCTTAACAAATTGCTATTTAAAGACTAGAGTAACAGGAATATAAAGGGGGGGGAGAATCTTACTGACAGGTTTACTGTAGACATTTTATCAAACAAATATTTAACATATTTAGTGCAAGATTAAGACATAACCATAATTAAATAAGGGACCAAAGTTTAAAAAAAGTGAAAAGTTCATGTAAATTAAATTTACCATTCTTTCTTTGTCGGGACTTTTTCCTCACGATGGTGATTGTTCAGAACATAGGCACGCATTTTGATTCTTTATAATGACATAATGGATTTCAAAATTGAAGATTAGAAAACTGGAATCACAGGCACATGATATTTTGGCAGGCCAGGAAGGTTTAATTGGCAGGACAGAGATCAGCTTTTTGGACTTAGCCTGTCATTATTGAAGTTTACATGGTAACTTCTTAATATAGCACTTTCTAATTTTACTCTCCAACATTCCCCCTTTTTGCAGAGTGGCCAAGAGAAGAAGAAGAATGTCATGTCCAAAAAAATGGTCAAAGTCCTCACAATTCTCTCAATTATTTATTACTTCATTTCGGACTCTGCCTTCTTTGATTTTCTTGTCTCCAGCAATTTTCACTTTCAACTACCCACTCTGTACATTGGAATGTTTTAAGATAATTTTCCTCTATTATGTCACTTACATTTCAACTTATACAAACATTTTGTAGATAACAAGATTCAACAATTTATCTGAAACCCATTTCCAATTAGGAAATGGCTTTACAAATAATCTAACAATCGATTTAATTACTAAAACGGTCAAACAATTCTACTCTGTTCGCAAAACAATTAATTAATACATTCCCTTTTGTTTTGTACAATATAGTCAAATCAATGCTTAATGGAATGCAATCTTTGATCAAGGTTTTTAAATAAATTGGTACAAGTATTTTTCTATGAATTTGTACATATTTAACTGTTTAAAATAAAAAATTATTCATGCAATGAAACTTTGTCTCCCTCCTTTTTTTTTTAAATAGACTTTTGTTGATATACAAACCACACACACACAAATGATATATATATATATATATTATTTACAATATTTATACAAGAATTTTATTCAATTATTTAAACAAAACATGAAACAACCAATTTAACTTTATGTGGCTTGGATGAACAAAGCCTCATTGCACGGGAATAATGGTTAGTACAAAATTTGCCATCCCAAATGTTGGAAAATCATGAAACTAAGATCCATTCTCTGTTCTAACTGTTTCATTTCTTACCACTTAAAAAAAAAAATAAAAAAATGTTTACACATGTATTACCAAACCTGCATCAACTTACAAAGTCGTTTGACTTCAGAGAACAGTCTGGGTGGGAATTTGAATCTGAACATCGGTGTAAAATGATACATTTTATCAAAAGTCAGTTTATTAATATCCATTATTTGTTACACATGAATTTATATTTACGATATCATAGTCATTTACTCGGGTACCCTGAACTATATATGCCCACTATGATCTCCCTGGGTCCAGAGATATATATGATTTTAATTGTCTAGCATTGTAATGACCTCGATGCCTTTTTTTTGTTGGTGACAAATATACATAATCTATCTGGTTTAAAAGTTCAATAGGTTTCTCGAATGACATGGTGCATATTCCCAGCATCATTCTTTGTATCCACATGGGTAGATTATGTACAATAATCTGGATAATGTATTGATCACTGTATTTGAAAGCAGTCAAGGATTTAAGTACCGTCACTTAGTGAATGAAGAATGCTGCATAACTCTGTTTATTATTCTCATGTTATTTCTGGTTGCAGAGTCTATGTAAAATTTCCTCCTGTCTCTCCTCACTCCAATATCTTTTTAGGAGGGTATTTTCATAGCCTTGAATCGTGATCGATGGATTGTTCAATAATTTCCACCAAGCTTTCGCGGATTCCCTTAGATAATGGCTGGCCACAGTTGTTTCCTCCTTCTCGGCCAATGGGTGTAAGCAGAAAAATTCCCTAACACTTTCTAAATGGATGGCTGGATTCTCCCCATGCTCACCTTTAAATATTTGAATTTGAATGGATGATCCATAATATGGTATATTACCCATCCTTATTTGTGGATTTGTTGCCTGCTGTAATTTTATTTCATTTCCTTGATAGCAGTTTTCCCTGCCACCTTTGATAGTTCAACTTGATCCTGTCCCTCAATTTGCAGATCTGATTTATCATTATTAACTTCTGCCTTCTGGCTTATTTTTTCTTCTTCACTGTCTTCCCTGCTCTGAATTTCAAACTCCTTTGATCTGGTTTGAACATCTTCTTCCCTTTTTTGTGTTGCTATATGACTCCCTTGTTCGATCTGGCTTATGGTCAATTCCCATATGCACTTCCTGAATGTTCAACATCTGCTCCATCATAGCCATCATCAGTTTTCTATCCTCCCTCATTTTCTCGAGATTTGCGTAAAATTTTCCATTATTGTTGTGACCTCTCTGCTTGATGTTCTTTTTTAACTGTCTACCAGTTTTCCCTTCATCAGTCTTTTTTTAAAAACAACCTCATGGTCACTTGATGTGTCTGATGATTTGTCCCTTCTTCCAGATGGTTTACTTTCCCCTTGTAGTTCTTCCATTTTATCATATATTTTTTTCTTACTGTATGCATAACTTTAGTGTGTCAATTTGGTCTTTGCAAAAATATTTATTTATAGACTCATAAGAGATACTGATCACTGATCCTATGTGCCAAATCTTCCCCAGCTTCCAAGATACTGAGTTCCCTTTTTTCTCATCCAGTTTGTATGCGTCACTTTCTTTCGCCTATGCTCTGATTATTTTCTGTTATATAAGCAACCGTCTTTTCTTTTTTTTTCTCTATACATATAACGTATCTAAACTATTAATAAGATGGGGCAAAATTTATTTCACCCAATTCAAACTGTTCTCCTCAGTCCTATATACAAAAAAACCATACTAATAATTAGTGTAAATATACCTACTATTTTATAATACCGTCAGCAATTCTCTCTTTTTTTAAACAAAACATTTGCTACTGCTGCATGGACAACATTTTTGCTGACAAATTTATTTGAAAAACCCCAGCCAGCAAAATGTGAACAATGGATCATTTAATCCACTGCTCACCCAAATATATATATTGATTACATAACTTAAATACAGTTATTTGATTCAAAACATGTTTTAATAAAATGTTGATTAATATTAACACTAACTTCTGTGGTGCTATCAATTAAAATTTCAATTTTCTAGAATGTAAGTATATACACCATTAAAACACTTTGCCAACTGCATCTGGCTGTTTGGTAATATACAACAAAACTTAACCTAAATGGTTACTTTACCTAAAACAGATAACATATATTCCGGTTAATAAACTTTACTCGACTGACATTTATTACTCAATTTCTTTGAGAGGGTTTCTATACTAAACATGTATATATATACACACACATTTAAATATTTATAACCTGACAAGCATCTCTACCTCTTTTCTCTAAAAAAATATATTCAATTTTGTTCTGTTACAAAAAAAACGAACTTTCAAAAGGATGTAGAAAAATCCTAATTGTTTATTTTGAATTAAATAGACCACAAAAAAATGTAATACACGTTTTCACCTGCTTTGAAACTATTACTTGCTATATTTGTCATTAAAACAAACAACAAGAAAAGAAAACTTTGAAGTCACTTCCTATTTATTATATCCTTTTTTTTTCAAAAAAAAAAACTTAATGTATCACTATATTCTCTTAACAATATTAGTGGATATTATATTTAAACAAAACTACTTGACAAGGAAAAAATATTAGTCTATTTGACTTACTTTAAAACATCGCTATAAAACTGCTCATTTAATAACACAAACTATATCTCAACAGTATGAACAAAATATATCCCTATAACTCAATATTTACTCTTATCTATTCTACAGGGTGTGGGACATTTCTTCATCAAAGCACCATGGAGGGCGTCAAAAATTTAACCTACTGTTCCGGTCAACCACAACCCATCACTTATACACAGAAACTGACTTCGAACCCAGACCGACTCCAGAACTAAATCCAAAACCAAACTAAATTCAAACCCAAACCCTGTGTACGAATGACTGATGTATATGAGAATCCATGATACATGGTATTGCCTAAACTAGTTTGGTGGAAAACATAAGCAATATAACTCTGACTAATTTATATTATAACAGGAGCTTTCGAAGAGTGGAAAGTAGGGGAGGGGGATAGAATATAAGTTAGATAAGACATCCTACTATGGAGTTTTGCTTTATATGTTTTTTTATATAAACAAAGGAAAGAAATACAGTATAAGAGCTATAAAATATAGCTTGTGTAGATGAATTATTGCTGATAGTTTTACTTTTTCTGTATTGAAATTAATTAGGTTAAAATCGCATTCAAATTAATATTTTAGTATATATGTGTATGTATTGAACAGTGCGTGGAAATTTTGTTGTTTGATTCAAAGAGAAATAATATTATATATGTGAGTTTTATTTTCCATTTAAGAGTTTTCTTATTGTGTTAAATGTTTAACTGCTTTGATATGTACAAAAGTGAATAAATAAAACTTTCGTAATTTTTTATTTGATATAATTAAGAGTGATTAATTTTAGAAAGCAGTATAATGACTACATTCTATATGAACTCATATATATATATATATATTGTAGACATATATATATATATAGTATTCAATTATTAAAAAAAAAAAAAATTTTTTTTATTCTTTTATACATACAGAGATTTATATGTATAGATTTATTATTATGAATAAGCAGTTCTTTTTGTGATTTATTATATAATATTTTTTTTTATTAAATAATATGTGTTAAATTTATTTAACTTTCATTTTGTTAAAATAGAGTAAATCAGAAAGGTGTAAAATTGTTAGATTAGGAGATAAAAATTGTACACGTGTGAAACAATGAATAGATCTGTACAAACACAAAGATGCTTTTACACTTATTTCTGATGGCTATAGATGGCCAGCTTTGTTGTTATCTGTATCTTAAGATTATTTTTACAAAAGAGATGCTTTGATGTAGATAACGATAGCGATCAATTTTAAGTCAAACTTGTGAAGCTTTGATTTTTTTTTTAAGATAAAGATTTCCAGATGTTTTTTTTCCTTTGGTTGAAATTCGCGATATAAATGATTGAAACAATTTTTTTAATCAGTCAGTTATAAATTTTTTTAAAGAGATGAGCAGTTGGTCATAAATTTTTTTTAGAGAGATGATCAGTTAGTCATGAATTTTTTAAAAGAGATGATCAGTTAGTCTTAAATTTTTTTAGAGTGAGAGTCACTCAAATTATTATTATTATTTTGAGACTCAACTAAGTCAGTCCTTCCTTCTTATTATTCTTAAGCAGAAATGTAAGCGGGGATTTTTTTTTTAAAAGAGAGTGAACGCTTTAATTTTTTTTTTCTCACTCTTTGAAAGTGGAAAAAAAAAGAGCAAATGAAATGTGCGTTTATATAAAGCAATTTCCAGCAATATTAAAGAAGAGAAGAGAAATGGAACAAGATTGAATTTATTATAAGTTAGTAATAATTATAAAAATGATATTAACATATTTGGTTATGCATAATACTATGCCTCTGCATTGCTAAACCATTTTTTCTGCTTCCTGGTTAATACAGAAAGAGTCAAAATCGCTGATCTGTCTATGAAGTCATGTATCCAGTAATAACCAACAAAATGATAGATTTTGAAGCCAACCACACAAGCTATATGGAATGCTTTATTTCTAGTTCCTGGCTTATTAAAAGCTCATTACCTTCCAATGAATGGAGAAGAGGAAATAGAAGAAAAAAGAAAATTTATAACATCCATGTAGAACCAAGTTTGAAGCCATAAATCAAATTTTTGTTGATTTACCTCAATCATCTAAAGTGTCGACAGCAATTATTTTTTTAAAGAAGAGAAACAAGCAAATCCACCGGTACCTACTTATTCAAAGTACTTATAATAATTTTTTTTTTAAATGGTAGAAGGAAGCCAATCAACAGTGAATAATAATGGAATTGAAGAAACAAGCAAAGTCAATTGATTCAGCATTATCTTAAAAGTATCTGCAATAACTTTTTTTTTGTTGTTGTTGTTGGTGAGCAAAGAAAAGCAGTCTGAAAATTCAAATTCAGGACATTAATAAGAAGTAAAAAGTAGACGGGTAAATATGAACTTTCTTTAACCGATTTTATTCTTTTACTTATTAAAAGTAAACCTTAATTTACTGGTCAAAGCAATTTTCTTTTTTGATACAGAAACATTAAAGACTTGTTTATCTATAGTTATTTGCAATATCTCACAACATAGCACAAACATAGTTTAAATCTTTAAACTTAAATTTTTCATTATTTTTTTTTATTATTTTTTTTTATTATATATTGTAATGTTGAAATGTTTT
Organism: Epiperipatus broadwayi; assembly: GCA_028023455.1. NCBI lineage: Eukaryota > Metazoa > Onychophora > Udeonychophora > Euonychophora > Peripatidae > Epiperipatus > Epiperipatus broadwayi. The sequence continues at coordinate 766,360 of JAQFVV010006212.1, read as the reverse complement.
TTTTTAATTGTTCTTCAGTTGTTAATGATAATGAGCAACCTATAGATATATGCATTTATAATGTTTTTTATTTTTATTTTATCTTGTTGCATATTAAAAATTAATATATGTATTTTATTTTCTTTCGCTATAAGGTTGCAAAAGAAAAAGATATTTTTATATATGTGATTTTTGGGTATACATTTTAAACATATATGTTAACATTACCGAATGCGTGAATGTGTAACTGCTTATCCAAACACATCAAAGAATAGGTTATATATGATTAGTTTAAAATGGTAAATTGAAAAGTAGGGCATTACATTTGAATGGAAATGAAATAACATATACAAGTTACACCTGAAATTTATTTTATGATATGATAAGTAAGAAAATTCTTAAATAAGCATTTATAGAATATGTATTTTTTTTAATATTGATTTAAGTCAGCTTATTTTGAGATATCAAGAAAGATGACAAACCTATATATTAAGTTTATTTGCTTATACTTATATAAATTTTTTTTTTATTAATTTTTATATAAATTTTTATATTAATAAGCCATTTATTTAATTGTCGATTTGACTTTAAAGAAGGAAAGAAAGAGTAGTAGTGTTAATAAAATATAATTATATATCTTAATTGGTTTCCGAGTAATTATTAAGAATATTGTGTTTTGTTTTTTTTGTCTTAATTCTATCATTTTAATTCATCATCATTGCTCGCAGTTATTAAGTATTACCATTCGTATATATTGAGCAATCACTTGCAAATATTAAGCGTCCACAAAATAATAGGTAAACTAGAATGTTGATATTTAAGTATTTAAGGATTATGCTTGAGAATAACCAAATTTTGATAATTATAGTTCAACATAGAAAGCTAAAATTGTGTTGTGTCCATGAATTTAGATCATCCTCATCAAAGATGGATATCATGTTATTAGTTAAAAATGTTTCAAATAATACTATATAAAAGTTATGATCGCCATCAATCATCATTAATAAATTATAATCATTAAATTTAATGTTTAGCGTAATGAATATATTTTAGTAAATAGGGGTTTATAGAAAATTGAATATTATGCAAAGAGATTCATGATGATCAATCATCACCATTAGTATTATTAAATCCCAGTATGAAATAGGATAATTTTAATAGATGCCTATAAGTTTATAAAGATGAATTTATTGTTGTGAGTTTATTGATAAGCCATGGCTGGTATCATCATCACTATTATAATCATTATTATGACATCACTATTATAATCATTATTGTGATATCACTATTATTATCATTATTATGATATTATCATCATCATCATCATTATTACCTTTATTGTGATAAATAATTTAGTTAAATGGCCATCAATATCAATAATGGTCTTCACATGCTTGTTTGGAAGCCATTAATAGGATTATACATGTCTGTTCATCAATATACGCTAATGAGCTAGCAATGTCTATAAGAATCTTTGATCTATAGTATAAACTTTGGTAATATTGGGATCTTGTAATTTTATCAATATAGATAAAATGTAAGAATGTCATTTTTGTTCAATAGTCATCCAAGTCATGTGTAATAAATATGTACTGAATGAGTTTGAACTCAAGTACACTATAAATAGATACTTATCTAGATTGAAAACAATCTAGTGGCGCTCATGGGAAAACACATGTACTTAGCTAAACTGAATAAAGAGTGATATCATCCCTTTCCAACTTCATAATATTAGTTTTATAAAATATATTTTTTTATAAGTTGTCATGAATAGCACCCGTGTGTGCATATGACCATGAATGGTCTTATATATTTGGAAAGAAGGATAGGAAGGATTCTTTGTTAGAAGAACCTAGTATTGGAGATAAGCATAAGGCACTCCAGGAATCTCACAGTGGGTACTTTTATTCAGTTGCTATATTTAATATTATTTTTATTAGATGACAATGGCCAGTATGTTTTATTGTTCAGATGACTGCCCCAATATATAAATAAATACCAAGAATCTTTAATGCTGATATTTTCAAGTGGCACAGTGATTCTATAATTTCTTTGTCTATGCTATGATGAATTAATATAGTTACAAATGGTACAGATTGGATAGGCATATATCTAATAATTAATAATTTCCCCTATCTAAATATTTATTATGGTTACAAATGTGACATATTAAAATAGCTACAGATTATAGTTACAAATACATATCTTTTATATTAATTTAATAATTACAAATACATATTTATATTAATTAATTGAAAAATATTTTTACAAATGGCGCCCAACATGGGACGCTCTGCTACCACATTTGTAACAATATTTTTCAATTAATTAATATAAATATGTATTTTTGTAACTATTTAAATTAACATAGAAATACACCTCTCTCAGGTGTGTGGCATATTTCAATCCATTTGTAACAATATTTATCAATTAATATAAATATGTATTTGTAATTATTAAATTAATATAAAAGATATGTATTTGTAACTATAATCTGTAGCTATTTTAATATGTCACATTTGTAACCATAATAAATATTTAGATAGGGGAAATTATTACTTATTAGATATATGCCTATCCAATCTGTACCATTTGTAACTATATTAATTCATCATAGCATAGATAAAGAAATTATAGAATCACTGTGCCACTTGAAAATATCAGCATTAAAGATTCTTGGTATTTATTTATATATTGGGGCAGTCATCTGAACAATAAAACATACTGGCCATTGTCATCTAATAAAAATAATATTAAATATAGCAACTGAATAAAAGTACCCACTGTGAGATTCCTGGAGTGCCTTATGCTTATCTCCAATACTAGGTTCTTCTAACAAAGAATCCTTCCTATCCTTCTTTCCAAATATATAAGACCATTCATGGTCATATGCACACACGGGTGCTATTCATGACAACTTATAAAAAAATATATTTTATAAAACTAATATTATGAAGTTGGAAAGGGATGATATCACTCTTTATTCAGTTTAGCTAAGTACATGTGTTTTCCCATGAGCGCCACTAGATTGTTTTCAATCTAGATAAGTATCTATTTATAGTGTACTTGAGTTCAAACTCATTCAGTACATATTTATTACACATGACTTGGATGACTATTGAACAAAAATGACATTCTTACATTTTATCTATATTGATAAAATTACAAGATCCCAATATTACCAAAGTTTATACTATAGATCAAAGATTCTTATAGACATTGCTAGCTCATTAGCGTATATTGATGAACAGACATGTATAATCCTATTAATGGCTTCCAAACAAGCATGTGAAGACCATTATTGATATTGATGGCCATTTAACTAAATTATTTATCACAATAAAGGTAATAATGATGATGATGATGATAATATCATAATAATGATAATAATAGTGATATCACAATAATGATTATAATAGTGATGTCATAATAATGATTATAATAGTGATGATGATACCAGCCATGGCTTATCAATAAACTCACAACAATAAATTCATCTTTATAAACTTATAGGCATCTATTAAAATTATCCTATTTCATACTGGGATTTAATAATACTAATGGTGATGATTGATCATCATGAATCTCTTTGCATAATATTCAATTTTCTATAAACCCCTATTTACTAAAATATATTCATTACGCTAAACATTAAATTTAATGATTATAATTTATTAATGATGATTGATGGCGATCATAACTTTTATATAGTATTATTTGAAACATTTTTAACTAATAACATGATATCCATCTTTGATGAGGATGATCTAAATTCATGGACACAACACAATTTTAGCTTTCTATGTTGAACTATAATTATCAAAATTTGGTTATTCTCAAGCATAATCCTTAAATACCTAAATATCAACATTCTAGTTTACCTATTATTTTGCGGACGCTTAATATTTGCAAGTGATTGCTCAATATATACGAATGGTAATACTTAATAACTGCGAGCAATGATGATGAATTAAAATGATAGAATTAAGACAAAAAAAAAAAAAACACAATATTCTTAATAATTACTCGGAAACCAATTAAGATATATAATTATATTTTATTAACACTACTACTCTTTCTTTCCTTCTTTAAAGTCAAATCGACAATTAAATAAATGACTTATTAATATAAAAATTTATATAAAAATTAATAAAAAAATTTATATAGGTATAAGCAAATAAACTTAATATGTAGGTTTGTCATCTTTCTTGATATCTCAAAATAAGCTGACTTAAATCAATATTAAAAAAAATACATATTCTATAAATGCTTATTTAAGAATTTTCTTACTTATCATATCATAAAATAAATTTAAGGTGTAACTTGTATATGTTATTTCATTTCCATTCAAATGTAATGCCCTACTTTTCAATTTACCATTTTAAACTAATCATATATATAACCTATTCTTTGATGTGTTTGGGTAACCAGTTACACATTCACGCATTCGGTAATGTTAACATATATGTTTAAAATGTATACCCAAAAATCACATATATAAAAATATCTGTTTTCTTTTGCAACCTTATAGCGAAAGAAAATAAAATACATATATTAATTTTTAATATGCAACAAGATAAAATAAAAATAAAAAACATTATAAATGCATATATCTATAGGTTGCTCATTATCATTAACAACTGAAGAACAATTAAAAAAAACATTTCAACATTACAATATATAATATAAAAAAAAATAATAAAAAAAAAATAATGAAAAATTTAAGTTTAAAGGTTTAAACTATGTTTGTGCTATGTTGTGAGATATTGCAAATAACTATAGATAAACAAGTCTTTAATGTTTCTGTATCAAAAAAGAAAATTGCTTTGACCAGTAAATTAAGGTTTACTTTTAATAAGTAAAAGAATAAAATCGGTTAAAGAAAGTTCATATTTACCCATCTACTTTTTACTTCTTATTAATGTCCTGAATTTGAATTTTCAGACTGCTTTTCTTTGCTCACCAACAACAACAACAAAAAAAAGAAAGTTATTGCAGATACTTTTAAGATAATGCTGAATCAATTGACTTTCTTGTTTCTTCAATTCCATTATTATTCACTGTTGATTGGCTTCCTTCTACCATTTAAAAAAAAGTTATTATAAGTACTTTGAATAAGTAGGTACCGGTGGATTTGCTTGTTTCTCTTCTTTAAAAAAATAATTGCTGTCGACACTTTAGATGATTGAGGTAAATCAACAAAAATTTGATTTATGGCTTCAAACTTGGTTCTACATGGATGTTATAAATTTTCTTTTTCTTCTATTTCCTCTTCTCCATTCATTGGAAGGTAATGAGCTTTTAATAAGCCAGGAACTAGAAATAAAGCATTCCATATAGCTTGTGTGGTTGGCTTCAAAATCCATCATTTTGTTGGTTATTACTGGATACATGACTTCATAGACAGATCAGCGATTTTGACTCTTTCTGTATTAACCAGGAAGCAGAAAAAATGGTTTAGCAATGCAGAGGCATAGTATTATGCATAACCAAATATGTTAATATCATTTTTATAATTATTACTAACTTATAATAAATTCAATCTTGTTCCATTTCTCTCCTCTTCTTTAATATTGCTGGAAATTGCTTTATATAAATGCACAATATATATATATATGATAAACAAAAATGCAAGTTAAAAAACTTGCTAACGCTTGTATTTATGTCCACAGATGGCGTCCTACCAAAAACACCTATCAAGCGTATATTTCGTTTACATAAACGTCAGAGTAGTTAGTATTCACTATCTCTAACTATAATTCCACTTTCAGATCATGATTTCAAGCTATTTGCTATCGTCAGTGAAAGACATTCCTGTCTTTCACTGACGATAGCAAATAGCTTGAAATCATGATCTGAAAGTGGAATTATAGTTAGAGATAGTGAATACTAACTACTCTGACGTTTATGTAAACGAAATATACGCTTGATAGGTGTTTTTGGTAGGACGCCATCTGTGGACATATATATATATATATATATCTGTAGGTCATAATAAGGTAGAAAGGTCAATTACTAAAAAATTTTAAATTTTAAATTATATTTGTATGATATATAAATAATAGTAGGATAATTAAATTTTATAGTACAATTTAAAGCTGAAAATACCTGGTATATAAAAATGTAATAGATTATTTTAAAAGAAAACAGTTAAATAAAACTTAATTATATCCTTGCTTATGGTTGTAAAAGCTGGCCATATAAAATAATACAGCTATAAATAGTTTAAAAGTATATTAATAATTTGAATATAATATTTTAAAACTAATAAATTAAATAAATGCTAGATGTAGTGTTATAAATATATTTAATAGTCAAAATTAATAGAGTATATTTTATTATAAACTTTGGGATGGTGAGAATTATATTTAGTTCTACAAGTTTAAAATTATTTTCCAAATTTTTATAAAATATATCAGCTTTGGTAATTTAGACCGAGACGTAAATAAAAAATCAATTGATAAAGTTAGTAAACACGTGACTGTATATTATATACCTTCACACACATGCTTGTTAAAATAATAATAAAGTTTGTGAATTTGAAACTAGATATAATTGCCATCGATCAATTAAAGTAAAAGTTAAAATATTAAATATTGTTTTAACAGTTGTTTTTAAAGTTTAAATAATTTTGATAAAACTAAAATTGAATTTGGAAGATAATAGTCTAAATAATATTTGAGACATTACGTCATCAATTCTTTATTTTAAAAGTCTAATCCGTTATATAACTAAATGTGTAAATTTGTTCGCGCTAAAAAGTCATTAACCAATCAACGGAGGTAATTTAGCAGACAAAAATATAAGAATTATACAAAGCGGAGGAGAAGTAATGTGTAAGTGAAAGAGAAAGTAACATATTTTTGTGGCTGATAACACCGTAGCTGGAAAAGTGATATAAATTTAAAATTTAGTATTTATTTTAAAAGTTCTTTTGTAACATATATTAATTTTGACTGTATCTACATGGATTGCTAATTTTAAAAGTTATCTTACCAGGGAATTTTATTCAAGTTTAACCAAAAGCCTACAGTAAAATGGAAGTACAAGGAAAAATACCTAAAAATATTACTAAGAGAAAAATAATTGGAAATTGCCTTAATACAGCTTTGTTTATGCTCAACCAGAAACTGATTGTTATAACTCAGAGAAATATAATTGGGACGCTATATGAGAATTTAAAAGAGAAGTTACTTGCCGTCAGGAAAAAATTATGACGCACCAATTTTATAAGGCTACTTTAAAGTTATTTTATTCTTCTCTATGGAAAAATTTAATATGCGTTTTTATTATAAAGAAAAATTATAATGAAGAAAGAATGTTTATCTTTTAAGGGAGAAACATTATAAAAATATAGTACTAGAATTTTCAAAGAAAGAAAAAAAAAAGTAAAAGAATAATATGAAAGTGCTATTATGTATTTTATGGAAAGGAACCGGAAAACTTTATCTAAGAGGAATTAGAAAAATATTATAAAATATTCAATGGAAAAAATGCTTGATTTAGAAAAGATAAAATTAAATTACTTAATAAAAATGGATCCATGGAAACCGGAAAATTATTGAAGATTTAAATAAAAAGTACCCAGAAGATGCATCGGAAAAGTCGCGTGGGAAAATACTAGCAGACAATAGTAGAAGAGAATATCATGAATTAATAATTGTATGCAATTATTGTGAAAACCAAGGATTGTCGTCTATGAATATTTATTAAACAGAGTAGTAATTGTTTTACTTTAAAATAGAACATTAAGTGACTGAAGAAGAAATAAAATAATATATTTTTTTTTAGCTTTAATATGAACAGTTCAAGAAAGTTTGATGAAGAAGTATCGTAAATATAATTTAAATATTTTTTTACTAATTTATTTTAAAATATAAAATGCTATGTGAGATTAGGGAAAACATATAAACATAATTTTAGTAATATCGAAAAATTAAATATAATAGTTTAATAGAATGATAGAAATATTGTTTTAAAAATAAAGAGTATGTATGGAAATCATATATCTACAAGGATCAATGGGATGGTGAAGCCTACAGAACGCAATCGAGAATATAAAGATCGTTTGGTAATTTTGATATTTATTTATAATGCATAATGTAATTTTTTAGATCATCTATTGATTAAGAATGATGTGTGAAAGTTTAAATTATAAGTACACATTTTATACAACATTAAACATATTATGAGATAGGAGTAATTTTAAATATGCATGCAATAAGTTATTTAAAGTATAATTAATAATATAAGTTATCAGAACAATTGTGTGATTCTTTTGAACTTTCATGTAATAAAGTATTCAGATATTTTAAAATAGTTTATATATGATAAATATACGAGGAAAGTAGTAAAAGATTTTCTTAAAGAACAGCGGAATAGTTTTGAAATAAAATGAATTTTATTATTGTTAGAAATGCAGATAGGAATTTGTCGATGTACTGTATAGAAAAATCATGAGAAATAAGATCGGATAGTGACTTGGTAGTACTGGAGGAGAGGAAACCAAGATGATGTTTTGTTAAGAAATAGGAAAAATAAAGTATTTGGATCATAGTTAGTTTGTGTGATTTCAGTATAGCTAACTAAGCCCTATCACTGAACACATATAGTTTGGACAGTGTTTTTGCGTATTTTTAAACTTTTTGATGTTATATAAAGCTGAAGAAATAGCTTTAGCATCACTCCTATAATAGAGGTTGGTAGACAGACAAAGGTCACTCCTCTATAGTGTCTTTAAATTCACTGTGCCATTATTGTCAAGGTTTATGACGGATAATATTCTAGTTATATTTTTGATCCTGTGCATCTATTTTCGCTATCCTTGTTTCATGAATCTGCATCGTCAGAAAGATATCTTCAAAGAAATAATGAATAAAATAGAATTGCAGAGATGTTATCATTTATGTAAGAATAATTTATTTACTGGAATGTAGAGAATTGTATAATTTTAAAAGTGAAAGTACAAAATATCATAAAGAGAGAAAGAATCATATAATACAGTTTATAAATTAATTCGGAAATGAATATAAGATTTTTAAAGAGAAATATAAACAAAGTTTTTATTTTAAAAGTGATAATGAAATTTTAATGTTTTAAATAATATTTAGAAAATAAATATTGCATATTTATTAAGAAAATAATTCAATAATGTGTAATAAACATATATTTGTGCATGGTATGTTAATAGTTGTAATTATTGTCTGAAGTAAGGCTTGAATGAGTATATTAGATTAATAAACATTGGATAATGAACTATAAAACTTAATACCAAATGTAGAAGAATGTCTTTGAATTTATAGGATTCCATACTACTAATATAAAACTAGAATTTTATTATTTTTGTATAAAGTCTACTACGAATGTAATTTTATAAAATTAAAAATATAATTTTAATAATAGTAGGGATACAAAGTGTTAATGATAATACGATAAGAAATTCATTTTGTAACAAGCGAAATATAATAAGAAATCCAATAATAATAATACTGTATTTTCTTAAGTATTTAAAAGATAAGAGTTAACTAGAAAATAAATAGAAGTTTGATTTTCATTTTATAAACTAGTAAAATAATTTTGTGATAAGAGAGTAAGGATATCCAGTGTACATAATGTAAAATATTGTTATTTGTTTATGTTAATAATAAACTTTGTTGTAAATTTATTTTAAAGTTTTGTGTCTTCGTTGTTATTTCTCCACATGGATGCATGATATCACAACACACTTATAATTGAAACAGACATATAGTTTTGCACAAAAAGGTAAACATAAAAGTGTTATAAAAATTTCGAGAATTTATTGGTATGTTAAAATTTAAAAGATCATAATTATATCATTTATTGGTAATAAGACGGTTGCCACAATATTACATTAAAATATATGCTAATGTTGCCACACGTATTCTGTTGTCAGATTATTAAAATACTGCCACATATGTATTTAATTATTTCATTTAGGAAGTAATAAGATTTTATTATACTATTGTTGTCATTATCATTATTTATTATTGTTAGTTACTGCGTAGTGAATTATGACATAAAATTCCCTTTTCATAGTTTACTACCGTAAATTTAAATCAGTTAGAATACAAGTTATGAACCTGAGATTTGATTTATGTCATTTTATTTATTTTATTTATTTTCTTCATTTTTATTTAATTGAGCTAGATTCTTATTATGAAGAATATAATAGATGATTATTATTTTAATCGTAGTGAAAGAGCTTAGAAAGTCGTAAGAATACTATAAGTTAGTTATTTAGTATAGTAAAAGGGGGAATAGTGTTCTTATGCCATTGAGATAGTATCATGTGGATAATATCTCAATGTAGTCTATCTCGTTCCCCGTGTCGTCACTCCATGTCTCATGAAAATAGTAAATATTTGTTAATTCATTTTAAAAATATAACCGTATTTGTATTTTAAAAATTAGAGCTAGTAATCATTTTAATTAATGCCGGATATTTCATTTTATTTCTTTGTTAGACTGAGCTAGAACCCGGAAATTTTAAACAATATAAATAAATTTTGGAGAGGACGAGTTATTGGAGGGAGAGGTTAGAATATATATATATATATATATATATATATATATATATGTCTAAATAATATATATATATATATATGTCTAAACAATACATACAAATTTTTTTTTGGATCCGTTTCATATATGTGTAAGCAATTAGGAGATTGATATTTGTGGAACATTTTACCCATAAAAGGGCATATTATAAAATATTGCTAGTGCTAAAAATCTATGGATTCATTTTGAACAACTTAATATTTTGGTTTGAAAGGCAAAGTAACAAGGAAATACTAATCATCTTGGTAAAAAATAGAAAGAAAGAGATTAAGGAATAGGGTTGAAAAAAGCTAGATAGAAAAATTAGACACAGGACTCACTACTTCGGGTATGGAGAGCAGGTCTGGTGCATCTGATATAGAAATAGTAATATAATATCTAAAAAGGAAGTCAAATGGAAGGGGTGAAAATAAAAACATACAGAAAGGAAAAGGAGGAGCGGCCAATAGAGCATATTAAAAGCCTACAAAGATATTTTGATACCCATGGAATACCAGAGAAAGATAAAGTAATAATAGCATGCCACCACTTTGAAGAATATGCTGAAGCTTGGTGGAATTCACTTTTACACCAGCCACAGACATTCCCAGATTATAAAAAGGGTTTGAAGAAGGCCTTATGGAGGAAAGACCTGCAGGAGCACATTAGAGTACTGTTAATGAAGGAAAAGTTTCAAGAAAATAATGGAGAAGAATATGTGCATTTTTTCAAGAGACAGGTGGCCATGCTAAAAACACTAGAAGCATGCAGACTGTCTGAAAAACAGATTCTAAAAATAGTGTGCAGAAATCTACCAGAGGAAATCAGCTGTATAATAAAAATAAAAAGGGAGAAAACAGTAAAAATGGTAGATAGACTATTGAGTCAGATGGAGGTAAGTAAACAGATAAGGCAAATTTATGAACAAGGATTGACATCAGGAGAGCAGATGGATATGGACAAAAAGAAAGGGAAATAGGAAATTTAGTGTGTTCATGGGAAGACAAAGTCCCAGGTTATGCATGTCAGACATGCTCCAAAATTCACACAACAGTGAATCAAATCGAGATGGAGGCTCTTTTGGATTCGGGTAGTCAGGTTTTGGTGATAGCAAAAAGACAATACCACAGAATTGGTTAAAGAACAATTGGATATACCTACCCTACCATTGAAATCAGCTCATGTAACAGTGGCCAATAACCAAAAAAGCCAAGATTGAGTCCAAACAAATATGGCTAGATATTAAAATTGATGGAGAAACTGTCTGCATGTCTTTTTGATAATGAAAGACTTGATATGTGACATTTTGTTAGGATCAGATTTTTTGCATACATATAAATGCACTTTAGATTATGAAGGCAGGTAAGCCATGTGTAAATGGAAGGTAGTTGAATTTCTGAGTGAGGGTTTATATAGGTTAGTCATGGCATTGTTCACGGTGGAAGACCGTACAAATGACATATTATAGTAGGGTATCAGAGGCAAAGATGGCCACAGGAAGTTGGAAAAGCACATTGATGCAAACATTGCAAGAATACCATCAAGTTTTCTCTGACAAACCGGGAATAATACCAGGTTTTGAACAAAGGATTAGAGTAAATGAAAACCAACCATTTAAAGCCAGGTCATACCCTGTTCCTTATAAATATCGAACCAAAGTGAAAAAGCAAATAGACTAGATGGTGGAATAGGGCATTGTTTCAAAATGCTCATCAGCTTACTGCAACCTGTTGGTGGTTGTGATAAAGAGAGGTTTACAATCAGGCTGTGCCTCAATGCGAGATAACTGAACAAAATAACTGTTCCCGATTGCAATGTTCCACCACCCATACAAGAACTTCTGGGAAGATTCAAGGGAAAAAGAATATTTTCAATGTTTGATTGACTGCTAGTTATTGGCAGATCAAGCAACACCCAGATGACTGTTAATATACCGTGTTTTGATATGAGGTTATTCATATCAGTTCAACTAAATGCCATTTGGCTTAATTAACAGTGGGGCCGGATTGCTACAATGTTTGGATCAGGTGTTATCCCCTGAAGTAAAAGAGATGATCACAATGTATGGGAATGATGTGTTAGTGGCATCAGACACCATAGAAGAGCATATAGGGCATATAACAATGTTTTTAAAGGAGTGCAAGGAAAGGGGGATTAAAATAAACTTAAAAAAAGTACATTGCTTCAGGAACAAGTTACATTCCTAGGTTATATGGTAGTAGCACAAGGTATTAGGCCCCACCCTGATAAGGTCTCAGCCATTAGAGACTTTCCAGCACCCAAATCCAGGAAACAGGTACGGTCCTTCCTTGGCTTGTGCAACTTTTACAACTGGTTTCAGGAATGATTTGCAGAACAAATGGAACCCTTGGTGAGGCTATTGAAAAAAGTTGTAAGGTGGGAGTGGAAAGAGGAACAAGATCAAGCCTTTAAAAGGGTGAAGTCAGGATTTCTTGAACACGTAGTGTTGGCATTTCCCAATTTTGAGAGGCCGTTTGTGGTGCAGACGGATAGTAGTGGGTATGGTTTGGGAGTAACAGTGTCACAAGTGCAAGTTAATGGTCAGATAGAGGTGTTATATTTCCTGAGACGATTGATCAAGGGACCTGAACTCCATTATATGGCAACTGAAAAGGAAGCTCTAGCAATTGTTTGGGCTTTCCAAAAATTTCGTACACTCTTGTTAGGATCAGAAGTCATCATGGTCACTGACCACAAAAGCTTGAAATTCATCAACCATAATTACTTAACCAATAGTTGGTTAGTATGCTGGAGTCTATACCTCCAAGAATATAACTATATAGTGAGGTATTGCAAGAGTTTGGAGAATATAGTGGTGGATATTCTCAGCAGGAACCCTATACCTTTAAAATTTCAACATTTGCAGACAGAAAATTTATATATTGCTGGTGTGAGCTCAGAAATAGATGGGGTTGAAAATGACCTTAAACAGCTGGCTCAACACTAGAGAGAAAATGCCAAATTGCAACAGGTAATTGAGTACATGGAGGATGGGGGACCAAGATTGTAGGTTGGTATGAACATAGGATTGGACGTTGTAAATTAGAGGGATCCATACTTTAATATAAAGTCATGAATGACCCGGAACAATGGAGGCCAATCATACCTAGACAGATGACAGAGGCAGTGGTGACTCATGTCTACCAATCATATGGACACTATGAGGTGTGGAAGACCAAACATTGGCTCAGGAAATGGTTTTATTGGCCTGGCATGCATGCTAAAACAGTTGCTGTCATTGGCCAATGTGAAATTTGTCAGAAGCCAAACCAGCAAACAGAAATTATGCAGCCCCAATGGCATTCATAATACCAAAAAACCCACAGGAGATGGTAGCAGTGGACTATTATGGTCCATTGCAAGCATACAATAAAAAGAAGTATTTGTTGGTGGTATACGATTTGTTTTCCAAATTCATGGCTGCATACCCAATAGCTCAAGCAAATACAAGAAACATGATATATATTAGAAAAGAAACATTTTCCATTAGTGGGGAAATCCCAGTTTATCCTCTCTGATCATGGGACTCCACTTACATCTGGAGAATGGGGAAGATGGGTACAGAGATCAGGGATCTGACATATACTGATGTCCATCCAGAACCCCCAATCAAACCCATGTGAACAAGTGATGCACAAGCTGGGTAGATTGTTCAGAACTTACATCCCCACCAACCATAGAGGTTGGGTCAAAAACTTACTGAGATACTCAACTATATTAATTGGGCAGTAAATGAATCAACGGGATTCTCTCCAATATGGTTGTACTGCGGCCATGATGCTCCTCAATTAATACTGGATAATCTGTCAAGAAGTGAGGTAAACTCAGTAGATACTGAAAGTGATCAAAGACAGGCATATCACAACCTCATAAGAAAAAGCCAGAAGCAGAATAGAAAGCCAATGAGATACCATAGGTTCAAGGTGGGTGACTGGGTGTTGATAAAGACAGCACATGTAAGTGAGCCAGGGAAGTTCATATGTAAAAAATTCTGTAATTTGTATGAGAGTCCATTCACCATTGTGAGATGTCAGGGAAATCATGCATTTTAGGTAGACACTGGACGAGAAATAAAGGGATCATATAACGCTCGGTCACTCAAATCTGTACCATCAGAGTAATAACTAGAATTATTTTGGGTTTTAGGAGTGAGCCATTTAAATACTAAAATGGTATTTAAAGGCTTTCAACGGGGGGTATTATAACAGGGCTGAGTTCAAACTTTGTTCTAAATCAGAGGGTAATACTACTGAGCATACACATCTAATTAAATCAAGTGTAATATTAAGTAAATTGTTATTTTTCTTTTTCATTGTGGTCTTGCATATGGGCACATATATATATTTAAGTAAGTAAATAAAAACAGATTGAAATATAAGAGGGACAGGGGATTATATGGTTGGTGCTTTGATATTTATTTATATGCATGTTTATATTGCTGCATGAGTGAGTAAATGTAATAATTTCGTAAAAAGGAATAAAGTTATTTTAATTTAAAAAGAAATATTCCAAGATGGTCGACTAAAGGAAGAATGTTACAAATTATAAAAAAATTAATTAATTGCAAAGAAAGGATCTGAAAAGTTGCAGATCGCTATCTTGAGACAAAGACATTTTAATTAATAAAATAAAATGTTAAAAATAAGAGACAATGAATGGTCGAGTGTAGATCGCAAGGTAAATTGGAAATTCCTAAGCATAGATAAAAGAAACAAAGAAAAGAAAAGTTATTGAAAAGATTTTTGTTTTGCAAACCACGTGGTTTAATGAAAGAAGAAAGAACAATAGTATTATTTATTAGAGTCGAAAAAACTGAACTTAGAGGACTTCTAGAGCTGTGACTGCAGGATCGTAGAAAGAAATTAGTAAAAAGAAAAAAGTTTTAATCGAAAAATCATGAACAGGCTGGGGTAGAAGAACAATGAGCCGGGCTATGCCATCCATCCTGCGGAGATACTAGTGTTACTGTCAATGTAGGAGCAAAGCTCTTCCTAAAGCTATGAAAAGAACAGCATTCACCGGACACCATTGATTGCCTTATGGACTCTTACCAAAGAAAGAAATCCTTTAAACGTACAGTGCAGCACGAAGCCAGTGGAAAATTGCTAATAGTCTACACCCAGGTGAGATAAACAAGGTAAACCAAACATTTTTGTAAATGATAGTAACTATTTTGAATGAAAGCACATCCTATTAAATAATGCATAAAAGGGTTAAAAGTAATTGAAGAGAAAGTTGAAATAATACCCTGTATAAAGATATGCCTTAATAGACAATGCCTGATTGAAAGTGTTTTCAAGCTATGATCTGTATTTTTGTGTATTGGATTTATGAACTTATGCGAGTGTATTTACATGCAGGTTATTTAATTATCCAGGCACAAACCAATATCCAATTATGGGGTTCTATGGGGTTTTTATTATTTGTTTTGTATTAATAAATATTAAGTAGTGTTATAAATTTAATTGTATGTGTCAGTGTTAATTTCTTAGAATAGTATTAAAAAGCAAAAAATAGGAAAGCAAACGAATCATTCATGCATTACATGCGCATTTTTATATGTTCCTTCCTCCTCTTTCCCACGATCAACGACTACTACCCCTGAGTGAGCTAGCCAGAGGTACAAGCTCTAATCACCAGAAATAGATACTCATCTTCTCCCAGCATAATTCTTATTTATTCATAGGTAAGTTTGGCACTTGAGATCATCATCGATGCTCATAAATATGCTGGGCAAGTAATTAGAGTAAATTGCAGAACCAACTACATATATATGTGTTCACATTATACTTTTTGTTAAATAAAAAGAGCAAAAACTTAGGTTTAAAATACGTAATAAACATATACCACATATATACGTGTTTATACCGGAATAAACCATTACAATATATAGTTGTGTGGTGTACTCTCAATGCTGTAAACCAGTAGTCTTCAACCACCAGTCCGTAGAAATTTTTTGCTGGTCCGCGATAGACTGGCAAGAAAGTTTTAATAACAAAATAATAAGACTTTAAACTTTTAATTAATATAAACAATTTTTATTTATTTTTTCATCGCACTTTTACCTGATTAAAAAAAAAGAAACAGAACAAAATCTAATCAGTCATACATAAATTAATTTGTTTTTCTAGTTATCACAGATGTTTATGAGGGGGGGGGGATAGAATTAAATTTTTTATTACTTTTCTAAAAAAATTCAAAATTAAAAAAAAAAAAAGTTTTTTATTGTACAAACTCCATATATATATATATATAACTTCATCTAAGGCTAAGCTGTTTACATCTTTAAGAAAATTTATCTATAGACTTCTGCTGGTCCATGAAACCTTATCCTTATTTTTGCTGGTCCGTGAAACCTTATCCTTATTTTTACCGGTCCGCAGGTGTGAAAAGGTTGAAGACCACTGCTGTAAACGATCAATATAATATATATATTCTTGGGTTGTCGACACAGACAGTAATCAAATGGCAGTAAAATAACTATTTTAATGAAAAGAGAGGGGAAAATAGATTATACAAATATTTATACATTTTTTCCCTAAATGCCTTAATATTATAACCTGAAGGCATGAAGCACACATATATACAAATATACATTTATATACGTGTGCTTCATATATATATATATATATATATGACCACTTCAATATATTATAGCTGTTGTATGTTATTAATTACATCTATTAAAATAAAATCAAGGCAATTATATTAACATATGTTGTTAAATAATCATTGTGAATTCTTTAGAATAAAAAATAAAATTTGAAATACCAGGCAGACTTATACTTGGAAACTAATTGTATATATAGGGGATTTGAACTAAGACTTTCAAGCCTCTTTACTATTCATACTGTCTCATACTACTGATACTGCATGTGTGTAGTCATGTGTATCAGTGGTATGAGATAGTGTGGATAGTGAAGGGCCTTAAAAGTCAGTTCAAATTCCCTATATTTTTAATAAAAAATAATGTAAACAATAAAGATAACATTTCTTTAAATAAGAGAACTAGCACATTATTTAAGCAAGAGAATAAAAATAATAAAGCCCCTTAAATGAAAATAGAAATTATGAAATGAAAAAAACAAAAACAAATGAAACTATTAGAAATGAATCAAATATAATATTTAAAAAAATAAAAATTATGAACAATAATTAAAGATACAAGTTGTGATTACTACTAAGTTTTAAAAAAAACAGCAAAATAAGGTAATTGTAGTATTAAAAAAATCTTAGTTTTAGATCTCTAACAATGAAATGGATTACTAGAAAAATGACTGGTTTGTTTATGCCTTGATATAGCTTTAAAATATTATAGCTATTAATATTTAATAATAAAGAATCAGATTTATGTGATAGTTTACTTAAAAGTAGAATATCATTACAAAAGTATTTTATTATCTGAATGCATATATGGATATAATAGTAATAATAAATGGTCAGAAGCCAAAAATTGAATATTATTAACAATTATCATAGGATTTTCATATGGACATTAGAGAGTCAAAAAAAAAACACATATAACTTACATCAAAAAGATTTTTAAAAATTTATAAGAAGCATCCAAACACATTTGAATAAATATGTTCATAAATAATACCACTACAGAGAAAAATAAAAATAACATTTCATATTCATGTTTTTCAAATAAAATATTCGATAATATTACATAATTTGGTTTTCTTGCTTGAATAAATAAACAAAAGCTGCCAGTTAATAAACAGAAGGAAATAAAAATACATAAGCATCAATATTGAAAAGTTTTTAGAAAATGGTTGCTTTTTCTACAGACGTTTTTAAAAATTATCATGATGGTAAAAATAATAAAATTATTATTTAGAAGATATTCCTGGGTCAATTTGAAATTGAAGAAAATAAGAAAAAAAATATTAGATAAAAAAACTGAATGAAATAGTTATATCTAACCAATCATTTGAATGATATACATTATTTGGCTTTAGGAATAACTGATTGTATAGTTATTTTTTTGCAAAAAAATTATTATAAAATACATTTGAACAAGATAATTGATTACTAAAAACATTTTCATTTTTTCCTGACTTATCAATAAATCATATTGTCAGTAGTTCAAAGATCCTATCAAAAATTTGAGCATTATAAATTATATCTTACATATAGATATTTGGCTAACATTAATAGCATGTGACATATTTGTAAGTATATTTATAATATAATGCATACATTGCAATTTCTATATTTAGTCATTCTTGGTAGAGTCT
Source organism: Epiperipatus broadwayi (assembly GCA_028023455.1). Classification (NCBI taxonomy): domain Eukaryota; kingdom Metazoa; phylum Onychophora; class Udeonychophora; order Euonychophora; family Peripatidae; genus Epiperipatus; species Epiperipatus broadwayi. The sequence continues at coordinate 747,560 of JAQFVV010006212.1, read as the reverse complement.
TTGGATTTTCTAATATCAAAGCATTATAATATTAATATTATTCAAAATTTATAATGTGAAATATTATGTAATATTATTTTAGAGCTATTATCTTTTTAAATCATAATATGATTAATAACATGACAAATATCACATTGTTAATATTGAAATTGCTCAGAAAATATGAGTAATTCATATTTATTATTTTTAAATTCATTTCCATGTATGACTTGCAATCATAAACAAAAGAGATTCAGTTTTGTTGTTTAGAAATTTACATGATAATACTGTCAGACTTAGTGTGTAGCTTTTTTTTGTCATTTGATCATTGGGAAATTATAGTTCTGAATATATTAAATTATATATACATATAAAGAAGTAAGAATGGTAAAAACGAAAAAATAATAAGATAAACATTATTAAAATTAGAAAAGCAACTGTAAAAAATTGCCTACTTTAACCAGTAGTGGCAGAAAATATAGAAGTTAAATCAAAAAATATTTTCAATAAACATCAAATATTCACAAACAAACAAAAAATATTTTCAATAAACATCAAATATTCACAAACAAACTGTGTATTGTTTCCCTGAAGGTTTGTGATGATGGTGTTCTAGTTGTATTTTTATATTGGACTATTTCCATTAACTAATATGTGCACTGAATGTCTTTAGAAAAATGTAACTTTATTTAAATATTTCAAACACTTTCAATTGTTAGTAATAGCACATCAAACAGATTAATATATGCACAATGTTTTGAGAGGTATTATTCTCTCCTCTTCTTCAGGTGTTGCTGGCCTGACCAGTGAAAGTACTAGCATGGGATTCGAACCTGGATCCTTAGATTCTTGATTATTGAATTTTAAGATAATGCTCTAACCAACTGACTGTTGATTTTGGCAGGGCATTACCTTAAAATTCAATAATCAAGAATTTCAGGGTCCAGGTTTGAATCCCATACTAATACTGTCACTGGTTAGGCCAGCACTAAAGAAGAGGGGGAATAATACCTCTTGAAACATTGTGCATATACTAACCTGTTTGATATGCTATTACTAACACTTGAGTGTATTTTGAATATTTAAATAAAGTTAATTTTTTCTAAAGCCATTCAATACACATATTAGATGATGAAAATAGTCCAATATAAAAATACAAACTGTGTATGTTTATCTATACATTCTACATGCAATATTGGCAATGTAATGTAAATTATCTGGATTAAAAAAAAATTCATGTGAAAGTTCAATTAATTTTTAAAAAATAATAGTTCCTATGTTAAGTAATGATAAAAAAGTTAAATTTAATACATAATATATTAATCATAATCTTATGCAGTTCAGAAGATCATAAGACACTAGATGCCAATGAAACTGAATTAGAATGACAGTTTTGCTCAGATATTTGTTTTGCTATTCCTATTAGATAAATGATCCACAAACCTTTAACATATGATTCAGTCACTTAATCATATTTCTTATCTGCATAGTGCAATGAACATGTTACAAGCTTGTGTCAGATCATATTAAAGCTTATGATGTGACTTTAATTATAAAATCTTATTTCAATAGGTGAATTAATAAATAAGTAATTCCCTTAATTGTTAAAAACATATTTTTGAAAAAGTATTTGGCATACAGATTATTTATCGAATTTTCTAAAAATGTGATAATGAATGATGAAAATTAGACACTAACAAAAAGATTGGTCTCAATTCAATGTGGCATGTTTAAGACAAATATAGGTAAGTAAAACAAAGTGGAAAAAGAATGGATTTTTTAATGAAGGAGCATCATAATTGCAGAAATAAGACAACCCCTCAAGAATGGAAATCAGTACTAAAGTTAAATTTTTAAAGTGAATAGATATTTTCTAATGTGAACATGTAAAATCTTTCTAATGCTGTTTTAAGGATACTTGTGAGTTTTCAAGTAAACCAAGAGGGTATCCCATATTTTTGATAAATGTAATGTTTCGAAAGCCTATAATCTATTGAAGATGTGTTAGTTGTTAAATTAGAACAGAATTAATAAATTGATTGTTAAATTTTAAAAAACAAATAAATTCCAATAAGTTAGATTAAAAAACTTTATGTCATTTTTTATCATTATATTATAATGTGGGAAGCAATAAGATGCTCTTAACATTGTCATACTTTGGTTTACTTCAGTGTGTTTCTTTTTGCCAGCAGTTTTCTCAGTAAATTATCATAATGATAAAAATTTGAGTTTTCATGTCACCAAGCATGATGCAATAGACTATTTCCAAAAGTACAAGATCCTGCCTTTCCAAAAAGTGTGTGTTAATGATCACAATATGATTAGAATATGCCAATATGGATAAAGTGTAAATATTGTATTTATTTATATTTTTCATTTTTCTGTTAATAAGTTAATCCACAAAAAAAAAAATAAAACCTATAAATATTATAATTAATTTTTTCACAATTTTTGAAAAAAAAAGATGACAGTAATAAAAAAATAAAATGTAATTATTAAATAAGATGTTTCCTAGGAGACATTTTTTTGTAAACATTTTTGGAAAGTGCCCGATAGTATATATGATTTATCAAAAATATGGGCTGCCATCTTGGTTTACTAGAAAATTGACAAGAACCATTCTATGTCAATAATTTTTCATACTGAACAAATGCAAGTTAAAAAATTGTTTAGACAATGTTCTCTTTGATCTGAATTGCAGACTCAAACTGACAGTTATAAAAAATATGAACACTCAAAAGTTAATTAGTATAATTTATTAGTAACAAACATAGTTACATATTTTGCAATCAATAAATACAATATCACACATAAAAACTTAATTAATATTGGGCTGATCATGCCCAGATGACTGGATTCACTTCGAGCTGTATATAACAACTTGCCTCATGGGATTTAGAACACACAAAACTCTTTATACAGTAGTGCCAATCAGTGCAATCCAGAGTAATCAATGGATGCCAGAAGTCTTGTACATAAAATTCTTAACTAGTGCCTACTCATACAACATCCCCAGATTAGTTTCTATGGCCTTCATCAGTGAGGAGCCTTGGATCTGAGAGAACTGCATCTAGATCTTGGCACTAGATAGGGATTTTTTGCACAAGCCTTCTGGCATCCATTGATTACTCTGGCTTGCACTGATTGGCACTACTGTATGGAGAGTTTTGTCTGTTTTAATAACAGTTATGAGTAAGCATAAGAAATGCTGATCATGTGATGTCTAGTGGCTCATGAGTGTTAGCTGAGTCTCTTCTGGCTGTAATAGACAGTTGCCTCAAATCAGCCCTAGTATTTGCAGCTTCCAGTCCTATCATGGACTTGCTTACTGCAGCAAACTTATAGTTTAAAGACTATAATAGAAATGTGCAGTGTTGGCAATGGTTTCAAATGAGGGTGTGTTTAGTCATTTAGGCTAGACTGACATTCTCTGCTTGTATCATAAAAGACTGACTATTTATTACCAGATGCCCAATCTTACTGGAAGCCATCAGATTCTGAGAGCAACACTGCCTATTGGTCAGTACTAACCATTGTCTGTGTTTTATGTGCCTGTTTACCCATTGGTTAGTGGCAGTGAATGCTCAATCTGATCAGATAAAGAAGGAATCTGGGCTAGTCCACTTCTAACAGCAAGGTGAGATATGACAGAATATAATTACGTTTACATTTGTCAAAAATTTAAAAACAAAAGGGAGAAAACACTGAGTTTCTATTATTTACTAGTGAGTTAACATTAGTTGAACCAAGCAACTGCAAAAGACAGTCTACAAAAATATCTAAAAAAACTTTTTTTTCTCACTACAAAGAAAAATAACAAGAATTATTAACTCCAATAAAATAGAATTTTTTTAAAAAAAAAAAACAGCTATAAATACATCAACAAAAGATAAAAAAAGTTTTATTAGCAAAAATGGGACGAGGAAGAAAAAGATAAAAGCCTTTTTTATGTTATTCGCAAAACGTGGAAAAAGGGATAGCGAAGAAAGCTTTAAAAATACTGCGTAAGATCATGTCTATTTTAACATCCATTGTTATCAGCAACTTACACAACATCCTAATCACAACTACTCTCTTGTAAACAAAAACTCGAGATAAAAAGTTTACTACAAAAAATAAAAATAGTTTATAAGCCAATAAAAATATCCTTACTTTAAAAGATTTTTTTTTTAAAAAAAAAGTTTATAAAAAAAAAAAAAAAATTATCTTAACTGAAATTGGATTTATACAAACTTGATAATTTATTTCCAGATGTACATATTTTATTTTTCTTGTAATATACAGGGGCAATTTTTTTTTTTTGGAAATTAATAGAGATAACACAAATTTGTCTATTATTGGGCTTATATATCTATAAATTTATATATGAAACATTCACTACAGTTTTAAAATAGCAGCTTTAAAAAATAATGGATTTATTAATAAAATTTAATATGATATATATATATCAATTTTATAGTGTTGTGGTGTTTTGGTTTATTTTGTCATTTTAATCTTTTGATAAGGATATACAACTTCTCTGTCCAAAAGCAAGTAGAAAACTAGCAACAGAGAATCATAATCAAACGATAACACTTGGTCATCATTACTGATAGTTTGTCATTGTATTAATAAAATTTATTCTAGCAACACAATGTAAAAACTACATCATAAATATAAATGAATGTTATTTGATTAAAATGTTATTTTCATTCTAATCTAGAGTCGTCTATTGTAAACTCGAATAATCAATGAATACTAGATGATATTGTGTCATAAAATTTCCCATCTCCAGACCAGCCACTTTCTGGCTTTTTTTCAATAAAATCTAGGATTCAAAGTGGGAATTAATGCATCATCAAGTAGGCATCTTTTACTCTTTTATACTATTCAAACTAATAACATGAAACTTAAATAAACTTTAAGGTTTTTATTTCTGTCTAACTCATTTGCATAGCAATATAGATCTAATACCAGGTCAGTTTTTACACATTTTAGTGATTTTAATTTCATAAAACTTTAGGCTCTTTTATACTTTGACTGGAACAATAATCAACATCATTTGACTTCTTGTATACTTTCTCATATGCTTCCCAATTTTTTTCTCAAACTTGCACTAGATGTCTCTATAGTAGGCTGAAAACAATTGCTCTTGAATGCATCTGAGTAAATATTTTTACCTGTTGTTTATGATTATTCAAGATTATGGTTGATGATTCTAAAATAAAAATAAAATAATTGCTTATGGAATGTCTGAGTAAGCATATGAAACCATGTGATGTTATTTCTAAAATTAATTTTTCTAGCTAAAGGAGTGAAGGGCCTACAATTATTATAGAGCTGAAGTCCCTAACTATATAGAGACTAATCTAGTAGCAAATCTAAGTAGTTATCTAAGTAAGTTGTGAATTTAAAACTTTAGTGTCAGTTTAAATTTCAAGTTATTAGCTTGAATAGAATAAAGGAATAAAAGATAACTGACAAATGCACAAAAATATTAGATCCAGCCCTGAATCTTAATTTTAATGAAAAATTGAATAACCAAAAATTTGTAAAAATCTGAAGAGTAAGAAATTTTATAGCCCTATAACATCTGGTATCTATTAATTAATCAAGCTTTCAGTAGATAACTCTATAGTAGTGTGAAAATACATGATTTTAAAAATACAGGACTAACTTTATGAGAAATCATAAGATATTGGTGATATAATTAAAAAATGAATTGAAAAAGAAAACTATAAGTATATATTTAATCTAAATTGAAGATTAAATTTATAAAGCACAAAAGAAAAAGCATTTGCAATCAAAATTTACGATTGAAAAATTAATTATAAAGTTCTTCCCAAAGGCAAATTAATGATTAACATTTAATCATTGCCAGTTGATACTTTTAATCCTTTAATCACTATCTCACATTTACAGCTATATACTAAAATAATGAATTTTTGTATTGCTATTGGATTAAAATTTTAAATATATTAGTTTTCATTATCTCTTTTTTATATATTTTTTTATCATTTTTTAAAGATATGAAAAATTTATTTTTGACAAAATCTGATATCTTTTGATTTATATTAAAAGATTATAATTTTTAAACTTATAATTAAAAATAATTTAAAAATAGGATGATTAAATATTTAAATAATTTTGCAAATTTAAGACAGATTCTTATATATGTATATAATGCTAGAAGCCAATGTAAATATTCTAATATCATCTTTTTTAAATCTAATCAATTATAATCACTTTAAATTTTATCCAATTAACTAGAGCAGACAAATATGATACCAAATATGAAAATCTTTAGAAAGTTGCAAGTAGAGATATTTGATATTGGTGAGATTTAACATTATGTCATGAGATATTATTAAGATCTAAATCTATTTATTCTTGAATAATCTTCATAAAATAGAATATCGAAGTATTTATTTTAATATTCTGGAGAACATTATAAATATGTAATATAATAATTAAAATATAATAATTCTATAATAGCCAATGCAAATTTCCTAGCACCAATTACTAATTTTAATGAGCTATTTCAAAATTACATCATCATCCAATTAACTATAATGGGGGACCAAAAATAACCAGAATTTTATAATAATATAGAGATAAAAAAGCATGGTATTCATGTTATGTTTAGTAATTTTATAATAAAAAATTGTTTATTTATTTTAACATGTTATAAATTTAATTGCTTTCACATTATTATCCATTTGATGCAATACACATAGTGGTAAACATGTTTTTTCATTTTTAAAGTAGTCTAGAAATGCTTGTAAAGTGATGCCTTTTAATGCCTCCAACAATTTTTCCTACAACATCACAAAAAAAAATTAATAATTTTTTTTTATTTGAGAGATTTAAAAAAATCATGCAAAACAAGATTGAGAAAATATGGCTGATAAATAAACTGGATCATGTTGAATTTAATTAAAAAGTATTTCACACTCACAGCTTTGAGAGATGTCACAAAATGAGATGTTTACATTTTACTGCATCACATAAATGTTTTCGAATTTGCAGATAAAGTGCCTGACTATTACAAACTACATCTGGAGAAAAACAATGTTTGCATAAAAAAACAGTATTGTTTTGAATATTGACTTCACTTGCCAAGATTTTTAGAGATATAGTGAATTGAACATTTCAATTAAACCACTCATAAACTTGTGTTTTTATGAAATTAGCTTACTTATCATCTGTTTCAAGCATTACAACTGTCTCCCTTGTTATTTTCTGTAAATGAAAATAGAATTTCACATTATTTGACTTATTCAGCCATTATAAAAAATTTGACAAATATGTGAAATGCACTTTACAAAAAAATGTATTACATGGTCCCATAATTTCATACAGTGATGTCATTTGGAAAATTGATGCAGAAAGGTTTCTGCAAAAAGTAAGTAACAGGTGCACTAACCAAAAAAATGATTCCAGTTATTTTTGGGTTTTCCCTTGTATAGCAGATAAAAATGATACTATATCTGCTTCTTGCAATTTTGATAAGGCGATAAATGTGGATGAATGCATAATGTGATAATATTAATTGAAATGAATTATTAAATATTAAACATGCCACCATTTAATTATTCTTTTACATATTTATGAGGAATAGGAAATTAACAGAGATATAAAGTATATACTTTGATCTTCTTTCTTGTGAAGATTACCTGGATTACACATTTCAAACTCACAAATATCATTATCCATATTTAGCATGTTAATAAGAATTGGTTGTTTTCTATTCTATTGTGTCAGCCATTTGATGGCGTTGATGCTAATCAAAAACACATACATATTACGATTGCAGGCCGGGCCTGTGATTCTATATAAATATTGGCTTTAGTTTTGTAATAGAAAATTATAGTAACTAATAGTAAATAATATTACTATTTAAACAAAATTTAAAAATTCACATTAAATTTAAAAATTGATACCCGAATAATTTTACGTTTTTTTTTTACAGTAATTAATCATAAAATTGTTTGTTTATTTTTTTAAATAGAAAATACAGTAATACGCTATTATACATTTTTCAATGTCCCCAAAATTTCAAAATTCACGCTAAATTTTAAAATAATACCCGACTTTTCTTTGACAATAATTAATCAGAAAGTGGGTTCTTTTTGTTAGTGCGTATATATAAAAAGTATCGTTATTTAAATACTAGATATACTCGACTAATTTACTTTTTTTTGACAATAATTAATCAGAAACTGGGTTGTTTTTGTTAGTGTGTACATATCAAAAGTAAGATTATTTACATAGTAAATTTAAAAATGATACTCTCACTATTTTTTTTTTTTTTTTGGTACAAAAAACAATTAAAATTGATAACTGAGATGATGTAATAGTTTGAGTTCAATTTAGTAGAGATCGCCTTAGAAGATATGTACTGGTTCCAAGAATTATTATATATTAAAAATATAGCAGTTAATTATTCTATCATTTATGCACATATATAAGACAGATTAAAAATGTAAAGTAAATTATTAAAATTTATGTTAAATTTCTAAAATTGACATGCTAAAATGAATTGTGATAAGTGGCAAGTTATAAAAATTTCTTATAAACTAACTATCTTGAGGCAAAGAATACATATAAAACAGAATAAATTTAAAATGATAAAAAAAATATTATTTATTAAATTTTAAAAAAATCATGTCATATAAAAAATTATAAATCTTTTAAATCTACTGTATACAATAAATATTGAATAATATAGATTTCTAGTGATTAATTTTTAAACTATTATTTCTATTTAATAATATAAATGAGACAATGTATACATCTTTTTTATAATTCTGATTTTAAAACATTATTTGCAGTTACTATAAGAAGGACTGGTCATCCTAATGACAAAAAAGTAAAGGAAAATGCTAAATGTAAATTTTGCAATAGCTAAACAAACCAAATTATGAATTAAAAATACATTCACATATGTAATTTTCTGATTCTTTAATTAGTCTGAATCCTTCAGTGTTGATTTTAACTTGTTTTGGAGACAACTTTTTCAAAAGCCCACATCATCTTGCCTAATTGAAATTCTACATGATTCATATTATAAAAGCACTTTTATTAGCATAAACAGAATTTATCTTTTCATTAAATCCAGACACAAGTACACCTTTTTTTTTTAAAAAAAAAGTCCACTATTTTTATTTACTTTATATACCACTTCTATGAAGATGTGACTTTATAATAGTGTATTGAATATATTCATTTCTAGTATGCATTCAGAATTCTTATTTACAGTTATGTCTGCATTTATTTTAAGTCAATAAGGAATCCATGTTAATTGCTCACTAATATGGCAAACAGGTAAGTAAACATCATGTTGAAATACATTCTCCATGGGATACTGAAGTGAGAAGAAAATAAAATATACTGATTAACATTTATTAAATACGATACGCATTTTTAAAATATATTGTAATAAATAATATGATTTTAATAGTATTTAACAAAAACTACAACTTTTTTCTTTATGTGCACTACATAGCTGGAGAAAACATTAAACAAGATGGGTGTTCAACTAGCCACTATGTTACAAAGAGTGTCTTAGATTATGAATTTATTTAAAATTTAACAAATGAATTTTTGAAACAAATTTTGAAACTTAGATATAAGATATTATAGTTATAAAAATAATAAATCAGACTCATTGAAGTCAAACCAAATTTTAAAAATATACTGTCCAATTAAAACAAAATTTCTTTAAAATTGTTTCAAGACAAAAAAAAAACAGTAAAAAGAATTTTGTCTACTTCATTAAAAACATAAACTTGAAAACATGAAAGTCTTGTGTTACCACTGACTCAGACATATATATAGGAATTTTTTAAAACTATATTAAATATACTCATCAAAAATGGAAAGAAGTTTAATCTATTATACTGCTTTTACATATATTTAAATAAATAATTCGATATAGTATAAAATATCTTCATATAACACCAATAATTGTATATATAAAATAATAATAATAATAATAATAATAATAACAACAACAACAACAACAACAACAACAACAACAACAACAACAACAACAACAATAATAATAATAATAATAATAATAATAATAATAATAATAATAATAATAATAATAATAATAATAATAATAATAATAATAATAATAATAATAATAATAATAATAATAATAATAATAATAATAATAATAATAATAATAATAATAATAATAATAATAATAATAATAATAATAATAATAATAATAATAATAATAATAATAATAATAATAATAATAATAATAATAATAATAATAATAATAATAATAATAATAATAATAATAATAATAATAGATCCTGCAGCAAATCTCTGCTGAGGTAAGAAGCAATCCTTAAGCTCTCCGATGTAAGTATTTATATTTTTCTTTTGTTCCAACTTGTTATTCACAAAACAAACATAATACAGGAAAAATCGAATCATATAATAGATTAATAGTGTTTTTTGAAAAATATCGGTGTGTTTTCATATCTTTCTTTTTTTAAAAAAATACTGACTTGAGCCAGAATAATAAATCATGGCTACTGCCCAGTCAAGCATGAGTGAATTAAGCACCAATGCGAAATTAACAACATTGTTAGTTTCAACATCACCTATTTCATATGCAAAAGTACTTAAAAGTAATAGCAATACTACAGCACCAACCAAATATCGTGTTTCCGTAGAACAAATACAAATGATATAAGAAATCTTGATCTAAACACAAGAAGAAAATCAATCCCCAGCCGCAATCTGGACAAAAGAAATGCTTGAAAATATGACAGACTGTTTCAGTAATATGGTGCCTTGTATGTTATTTGAAATTATTTCACAGGTTTTTTTCACCAACATCGTTAGTACTTACAGTAACCGATAATCAATCCTCATTATATCATTTCCCAAAAGCATTATTATATGAAGCAATCATGCAAAATGCACTGTGGGAAACAATCTCTTGTATTGCAGACCATCCAAATTCTCGATATATAACCATTGACTTTTATACTCAGCAGCAAAAAGAATGTTTTCAATCCACTATTTTAGCACTCATAATTATAGATGAAAACCGGAAAAATATAATTACTTGAGTGCTTAAAAATACTTATCTTAAATACAACATACAAGATTTTCAAAAAATGATAAACCCGTTTGGAAAAGTAATTGCCCTATAGCCTATATATTTAAAAGACATACCTATACCGATATGTAGTAATCGTTTTGAATTTAAAATAAAACTACATAAAAATGTAGATGCATCAATGATTCCAACACAGATTACAGATCGAGAAGCGACACTCTCTCTTCACATAAGAGGTTTAAAAACACATTGTTTTGGCTGTGGACAGAGAGGACACCTAGCAACTCAGTGCGATAGCACAAAAAGCAATCACTGTGAACAAACTAAAAACCTCTCCCCAGAACAACCCAGTGATGATGAAAATAAAATTTATAATAACATTACATCCATTGGTAACCCAATAATAGAAACCAGAAAAAAAACAGGTTCAAACATCCACAAACAAAAATAATAATGGAGCAGAATTGCCTATCCCAAAGACCAACCAAAAAAGTAATAACACTAAAACTAACACAGACACCCAAGATTCAAATGAAAATAACTCCAAGAAACCACAACACAAAATACAGCAATTACATCACAGGATCAGCATCTCAATAAAACAAAAGGTGTACCAAGTAAAAATCAACAAACAGAAAATAAACACACACAGTTATATAATGAAAATATAAATCCAGATAATATAAAGATACCAATAATAAAAAAACAATAATAAACAAAACTGCATCAAACATAATGGATGCAATAGAAGCCCCTCTTCCACCTATTCAAGAGAATACACCAGAAGGAAAAAGAAATCCAGGTAGACCACCTAAAAACCATGAATCCAAAAAGGCAAAAAAAAAACAGACCAAAAGCACAACTCATCAGACATATACAACTTAGAAAATGATGAAATAGAAATGGATGTTAGCCAACAACAAATGGACAACTGTTCAGTTTCATCACAAAATGCCTGTATAGAGTCTGAACCAATATTAAATGAAAGAAAAACTGATAATAAACCCAGCAAAGTCTTAAATATGTATCAGCATCCATCTACTGCAATATAAACAAAAATTTAGTATTAAAAATAAATAAAAATCACTACCCTGTTAAAAAATTATCCTAAAAACATGAAGATAAAAATTGGATCTCTCAACATTAGAGGCTTAAATGCCACCAAAAAACTTTTTGATCTCAAAAAATGATTATATACAACACAACCACACATACTGGGGCTATTGGAAACAAAAATATACAGCAGCTCTCAAATTGATCCATCAAAAAATTTAGTCAACCAAGGGTTTTGTGCCTGCTCAAGGCAATCATCATCACCATCAGGTGGCACAGGAATAATTATATCCCACAACTTCCCTTTCGATTCTTTTAAAATTATATATATTGACTATAATCTTATCATAATAACACTCCATCATAAAAATATCACACTTAACCTAGTATTTGTATATATACCACCAGGCCCTGTCATCATCTCCAGAATAATAGCAACAATAAATTCAATGCTTACAGCAACACCAAATCCCATAATACTCCTGGGAGATTTCAACATGACCTACCAAACTTTTGTCACCAAATGGATCCATCAAATAACAATCCCACTTATGAGTTCTGAAGGTTTTCTCCCATCAAACTCAATATCTTTTAATAACAATAGATATAAGTCACTTATTGATTTGTGTTTTTACTCACCAATGTTACATCATTATTTTAATCTTGAACTCTGTCCATCTATAATCTCAGATCATGCTACCCAGTTCATCACCCTCGACTTAACAAAAATACAAAATACAACAATAGCCCTCAAAAAGACTATGCGAATACTTCTTCCAGCACAAACAACTGAATTCTTATATTCAGAAACATATATAATGCTCCAAAAACTTCAAAACATGTCACTTGATCCAGTACAAAAGTATATAGCATTCACCAATATACTTTCATTCAACATCAATCATATTACTTGCAATTCAACACCCCCCACCAGATTATTAGCTTTGGCAGATAAACTACATAAAAGAATAACTATTTCCAGACCAACTACAGATAATCAAACACAAATTAAAAAACTTACAGAAATGTACAACAATACATGCAATACACTAAAGCAATAAGTAGCAATAAAAAAGAAAAACATATACCTTACACAACAACATACTTGGACCAGAGCATACATACAGTGGGCATTGGGATACCTATCCACAGTCAGAGTACCTATGGCAATTGAAATAGATGGCTCTATAACAGCTGGACATAACATGATAAACCCAATATATCAACACTTTAAAAAAAAACTGCAAAAACAAAGAGTGTACATACCAAATAAAGACATATTTGGAGACCCTGAAACAGACGCACCAATAACAACAACTGACATTGTATTTCAACTTGCAACAATAACAAACACATGTTACCCAGAACCACAAGGTATTTCCAAATTTGTGTCCAAACATATTAGTCACTTCACAGCAAAATACCTGTGCAGTCTAGTCAATTACATATCCCAAAAAATTTACAACATACAAAGTCTATACCCAATTGCAATGGTTCCATTTAACAAATAACCAACAGCAATATCAACTTTATCTAATATATGACCAATTTCAATGGGACCTTTAGGAATAAAAATTCTTGAAAGAGTAATAAAGGAAAAAATAGAACAACACATACTCCCTGTGTTGTCATCAACACAATATGCCAAAAAAGGATCATCCATTGGCCAGGGTGCCTTAATGTACAAAACAATTACCGAAGTAGTAAAAAAAAGGAAGAAATATGCACCAATTATAGTTCAACCAGACATTGAGGCAGCTTTTGACTCAGTGCCTATAACCAAATTATTAGACATGCTGAAAAAAACAACAACACCTCCATCCCTACTATATATAATAGCCAATCTGCTAATCAGCCATGAAATTCACATCACATTAAATGGGAAAAAAATCACCAGCCTTCAGACTGAGTCAATCTATCCCACAAGGATCCCCCTAAGTGCCTTGCTATTTACAATATATATAAATCCTCTATTAATAGAGATACAGAAAAAAATAAAAGGCATTCAAATTCCAAACACTGCTTTAAATATATCATGCATAGCCTATATGGATGATGTAACCGTTTTCCTCCCCTCTAAAAAGAACCTCCCCATATTACAAGAGATAATCAAGAATTATACCTCAAATTTTAATTTAAAAATTAACACAAATAAAACTGCAGCATGGTCAATATACACAGCCAAGCACTGTACAGATATGTTTAATGGTAAACCATCTGCTTTTCTTGTTTTCCCATTCTTCCTTGGAACCAATGGAATGAGACAAAAAATTCAAAATAAATTAAAAAAGATGCTGAAAAAATCACAGCCTCACTTGAAAAGTCATTACTGTCAATATACGCAAAGGTAGTACTATTTAATCAACTTATAATTACAAAAATTACATACTACACACCTATAATCAAATTTGCAAAAACATTCATATCTAAAATCTCGTCAATCTGTAACAAACTAATATGGAAGAGAAAGACAGTGGTAATCTCTTTAAAAAATCTGAGCAGACCACCACATAGCAATGGACTTGGACTCCATACAATTAATGTTTTTTACACACAGAAATCAGTAAATCTAATAACATCAACCATAAAAAGATTTCCAGACCTGGAGTGTGTGATCAGTATAATACCCACAGACAGACCACCCCTTTCATATGGATATCTATCCACACTGATTGAAGAACTCAAGACAATATACAACAAAATATCACTTAATAATGACAAGTATACATACTGGGACATTTATAATATACTATACCCAAACCAGACACCTAATTCATATCTGTCAGTTCTTGGGATAGACAACAGGCAAATACTGCAACAATTCAAAAAGTGATCATTAGTTCCAAAATTATTTGATTTTCTACTTAAGCTTAATCTTAATGCTCTGCCCACAACACATTTCCTTACATTTCGTAAATTCTATACAAATATAGACCCCATGTGTGGGCTATGTCATAGAGAAGAAGAGACACAAGATCATTTTCTTCATTCCTGCAGTGCCCTAGAAACAATACGTCGCACAATGTTTACCACATAAAGAAAGGCTATCATTTCAATTGATGAAATAATAAATACTTTTAAAAAAGGCAACAACCCTGCTATTCATGCAGCAACATACAGCCTTTATGCCTACTGGAATACCAGATGCACTTTTGCACTTTCCAATAACCCTCAATGCCACCCAGCAACATATTCAATAAAACTAGAACTGTTCAGAAAAAGAGACAGCATCCTAGCTCAACCAGATGTGTTTGCAGCCACATGGTCACACTTGAAACAAAGATCCAGTCTATGAAATATAAAGGCCAATAAGATAGATGATGACATTTTCATCATCAGAATTTTTTCTAACTTCAAAGAGATCCAAGCATAAACTGAACTAAATAGAAGACCAAATTTAAAAACAAGATAAAAGAAAAGTATGCAGAAATGATAAAGACTTATATACTGAAAGTTGTAATTTGTTTTTCATTTGTAACAAATCAATATATTACTAGATGTGACTCTGTAACTTTTTAGACTCAATAAAGTTTTGCTTTGAAACATAGTAGTAGTAGTAGTAGTAGTAGTAGTAGTAGTAGTAGTAGTAGTAGTAGTAGTAGTAGTAGTAGTAGTAGTAGTAGTAGTAGTAGTAGTAGTAGTAGTAGTACTACTACTACTACTACTACTACTACTACTACTACTACTACTACTACTACTACTACTACTACTACTACTACTACTACTACTACTACTACTACTACTACTACTACTACTACTACTACTACTACTACTACTACTACTACTACTACTACTACTACTACTACATAAAAGCTGTTTTTGGCAAATATTAATTTTTGCCCTTTTCAATGTATTAGAACAATTTTACATTTACAATCTACATTACATACTAATGACATCCATCACTTTTATATAAAATTAACTAGAACCTTTAGAGCAATAATGTTAATAATACAATATGTACCAGGAAGAAAAAAATTGTATAAATGTATAATATAATTTTCTATTCACTTATCATTAGCCAATTATTAGTTATATTAATTGATGTTTTATATATGTTCATAAAATTACATTTGTTGTAGTTAATGTAATTGGTTTCATATATTTTCCTTCTATTAGCTTCTTTAATATAGTTTAAAGATTTTATATTTTTACAATCTATTTTATATCCATATTTTAAATAATAAATATAAAAAGCAGATTTATCTTATCATCTCTGTTATTAATTGCATTGTTATGTTGTTCTGCTCTTTCATTTAATTGTTTTCCTGTATGTCCATGTAACATGATCTAATATATTTGTGTGTTTTATTCTTCCTTGTACATTTTGTATTATTATTATACTAGGTTCTAGTTAATTGTACATAAAAGCGATAGATGTTGTCATGTATGCAATGTAGATTTTTTTATCCTGTTTTAATAAGATGGCAAAAAGAGAGTTTTTCTGGGTAGTTGGAGTAATACAAGAGTAAGATTATTATTTAAAGGAAATAGTAAGGATCATAGAAAGTTAAACAATTATAGACCAATAGTGGTAACATCAGTTTTATATAAAGTTTTCACATATATGGTGGCTGGAAGAGTTGCAAAATGGATGGAAGGGAATAATGTAGTGGGGGGAAATGCAAGGAGGTTTTAGATTAGATAGGTATATAGGAGATAGTTTATTTGTAGTTACACAACATATGGATATGAGTAGGAATTTAGGTAGACAGTTATATATGAGTTTTATATAGAGAGAGCAGGCATGTGATAAAGTAAATAGAAATAGATTATGGGTAATTTTAGCAAATTTTGGAATGGATGAAACTTTAGTGGATATTATTAAGAAATTATATGAAAATAATTACTATATGTCTCAATTAGAAAATATAGAATCAATTAAAGTTAAAAATGGAATGGGTCTAAGGCAAGGATGCCCTATGTCACCTATTTTGTTTTGTTATATTTGAGTTAAATAGAGAGAGCAATAGAAAGATTAAGAAGAGTGATAGAGATACCATTAATAGGTAGTAAAGGAGTATATACTTTGTCAGGTCTTTTTTTATGGATGATTTCTTTTTGTGCACAGAAGGAAGAGAATATATGGAAATTATGCTGAGGATATGTGCAAGGGTTGGTAAAGAGATGGGGATTAAATTTAGTAAAGCAAAATCAAATATAATGATGGTTAATACTGGGGAAAGAGAAGATATAAAATTTTTATTGGAGGATATAAAGTTAAGTGTGGTGAATAAATATTGTTATTTGGGAATCATCTTAAGTAATCAGAAAATTGCTTGGATGAATGGGAGAAAAAATTGATAAATGAAGCAAAGAAAAGAAAGGGATTTATAAAGAAATTAACAGTGTTTTCATATAATCAATATGCTGTAGCTAGAATTGTATGGAAAAAAGTGGCAGTAGCATGGTTAACATATGGTAATGATGTGTTAGTAAAGGGTATTAGATTATTTAGAAAAAGTACAAAGGGAAGTAGGAAGACATACCTGGGATACAGATGTATGGACAGCCAGGGAGGCAATCCAAGAAGAAATGGGATGGTCAAGTTTTTATATGGGAGATTCAAAAAGTAAAATGAAAATGTTTGGTAGGTTGCAATTTATGGATAATAAAAGAATAGCTAAAATAGTGTTTAATTGGGTTGTAAGTAAAGGGCAGGCAACAAGATGGGTGAGAAAGGTAATGCCGTATGCGAAAGATTTGGATAAAGAATTTATATCAGTATACTTGTACAAAAAGTGGGATGATTGTATTAGGAGGATTGTTGAGTGTTATAGTGGTAAGGAATGGGATAAAAGAATAGATGCATTAATAAAGAATAGGGGATTAGAGAGCTTGAAAACTAGTATGGAGAGTAAAAAGAGTTTAAATATATTTAGAAGTAAACGGAATATTGGGTGTGAGTTAATTTGTGATAATAGCAAGGAATTGTTTAAGGCTCAGGTGGGATCTTTAGCAACAAGAAAATATACATGTAAATGGAAAAATATGAGTGATTTAGTCTGAAATTGTGTAAGAAAGGCATAGAAAATATTAGGTATTTGTTAATTGAATGTAAATGCTTGAAAGCAGAAAGAGTACAAATAATGAAGTTATGGAAGAATAAATATGAACAAAGTGATTATACAGAAAGTGGGTTATTGGTTTATATGCTGGGTAGGTGAAAAGATAAGGGAGATTTAGATATCAAGGCCATAGAGTTGTTGACAAAGATTATGTTATGGAAGTGGGATGGAGCAGATTTTGGGAAAACTTAGGGTGGGGAATGGAAAGGGAAAGTAAAGTGGATAACAGGTTTCTCTGGACATAGTTGTTGAGAGATTCCTGACTCAGTTTAAGCAGAAGTCACAGTGTATCACATCACATCACATGTAATTGTAAAATAGTTCTAACACAATGAAAAGGGCAAAATTCAACATTTCCTGAAAAGGGATTTTAATTATATTGAAACAGTCAGCTTTACAATCCAACTGTTTCACCTACTATATTCTATAGAAGTATTCGTTTATATATAAATACCACCAAATTCTTGTATATCTTATTAATAATACCATAAAAACCCACCTAAATTTAAACCCAAATACTTTAACTATTTATGTGTGCGTATATCTCTACATAGAGAAAAAATTGCATTGATATTCATAAATCTCTAAAAATATGCACTTATATATTTCTAATAATAATTAAATGAAAAATGAGTTGTATGTGTAACTTAAGACTATATATATATGCTAGAAGAATGATGTTAATAGGATTTAAAACATTAAAGATTTCTTTATTTTAAAATATTTGTTAAATTTGTAATATTTGAAATTATATATTTCTGCATATATCCCTAAATTAAATGGTCAAGTTACATATATAACAAAATGTTTTCCCAAAGTTTAGATTTGTTTTGCTAGTCAAAGTGACACCAGAAAAATTAATCCTGGTCATTGAAAATTGACCCAGTTTATATTTAGAATTAAAATTAGATTTAAATTTAAAAGATTGCATAAATTACAGCATGTCATGGAGGTTAATTTGACCTAATTAAAAGTTTGACACAGCAGGTTTCCACGATTACTGGCAATAAATGAGTAAGCTAAGAAAATGGATCTAAAAATAATATAATGAAGGAGAGGGGGTGTATTGATATATAAGCGATAGCAGCCATCTTTAGAGAACTCAGAAACTAAAACTCTCTAAGATAACCTTAACAAAGTATTTAGATAGTGTTGATGATGATCATGTCAGGGTAAAGGCCCAAAATCTTGCCTTCCGCCTCCAATGAAAAGCTACCTGAAGCGTAAAAAAATGAAGTAACCATGGTAACATCTAAAGAGGTCCCATGATGAAGAAATAACTTGCCAGTATAGAAAAGAGAAGAAATGGTAAATACTCCTTCAATTCTAAAGCTTTCATCTAAACTCAACTCTAAAATACTAGCTTAAATATTAATATAATGGCCATAATAATAGTGTAAACTAAACTTACGTAAATGTAAATTTTATTTTGTTTCATTCCAATCCTAAAATATTGCCTAAACTATAAATGATTTAATAACTTTGTTTTAATCTTCAAATCTTGCCTGATTTAACATAATTTACTGATTTCTAATTTCCTATTTAAACTGATTTGATAAATGATTTCATTTGAAAATACATTTAATATTTAATAGTCTGATTTACTGTTATAATTTAACATTTGATAAATATCAATTTATCTGTTTTATGATTTTTTCTGAGTTATTATTCACATAAATAACACCTTCCATTTAATGATATGATTTCTTTATTTGTTGGTTTACTTGTAGAAATTATATGATTGTTTTAGTTATGTATTAGTCTTATTCTAAGTAATTAAACACTATTCAATTTTAACTTGCTAAATTCTAGAATTTAAATGTTTTATATAAATTTAGTCATGTATAATACCCAATGATCTGTTTTAAAATAATTATTAAAATTTCTAAGTTAATTTATATATCTTAAGTTAGTGATAATATTTGCCGTCATTAATCTCATAAACTTAGAATTATTGAAACCAGATCAATCATATTCCAGTGAATGTTGCATAAGTTTAATTTTAAACAAAGTCAAATTTCATATTTCACTTACGTGAAATCTTATTGTATTTTAAATATTGCATTTCTTAATTAAATTTATGCCAAACCTTATTATTTTAATTATGTTATACTGTTTATGCTATATGCATTCAAAACCGAGTTTTATTCGTAATTAAACCATTAGTGAGAATTAAATATAGATTCTCACACATATATATGTCATTTCACGTATATATGTAATATGTGTAATAATGCACAAACAAAAAGCTCTGTTTTGAAATGGATAAAATATCTTAATTAAGATATAATTACAAGCGCACAATTATTCTTAAATAGATTTGCTTTTAAATATAATATTTAATCAATATTCAGTTGAAGTGACAAAATGCAGCATAAATTCATAATTCTGTATTGTAATTTCCTTTAATATGCTGTAACCCTCTTTAGATAAATAAAAGTCTATATATATATATATATATATATATATATATATATATTCATATTTATATATATATATATATATATATATATATATATATAACTTTAGAAATTGAATTCATAAACTTTCCTTAATAATATAATTATAAATACTATAATATGAACTGATACAGGGTAGTTTCATGAAGGAAACTATTATTTAGCATCTTAATTTTTATGATATGATAATGTTGTCAGTGGTGTGTATGTGTCCTTAATAAATGCCATGGCATACTCACTTGTTGCTGCTTCTTTAATGGTTGTATGTGGTCGCGCTGCACCATTATCTTAGTTCGGGCAATTTCTTCCTCAGATGGTGATTGGTATGTTCCAACCCATTCCGCATCCCTAGAAATGGAGCATGAGACTCCCACTTACATAAATTTCTCAATCCTCTGGAATAAAGGACTCCTATTTCACAGCAATGAGTTCGGTTGAAGGGAACCATTACTTGGTAAAAATCCTGTGAATAAGGCACAAATATGAGACGCAAAAAGACTCAGAATTATATGTTTTATATATGCCTAGTATCTGAAGTCTAGCTCCCAATAATCAGTTCATCCCTCCATTATATTTGTTATTTTCAGCTTTGATCTGAATTAGAGTTCCAATTTAAAATGTATATTAGCTATATAAAGAATATATTAATTATTCGCGCTTGGTAAAATATGTTCTTTATTAAAATTTATAATCACTTCCTTTAACTATAAAGCAAATTTAAATCATATTATAGCATAAATTAGGCATAGATAATCATGAGCAAATTTATTTAGTCATAAAATAATATTAAAGCTCATGAAAATGTAAATTCAAATGTATTATAATTTCATCACCTGCGAGTGATAGAATCACACATATAGATAGCTAAATAAATTAAGTATAACCTAAAACTACAATCACCTGCGAGTGATTTGATGCTATATATATAAACCGGAAGTGCATAAACCTTAAAAACTCTAATATTTGTAACTAGAAACTTATAATCACCTGCAAGTGATTTGATCTGTAAACCAAGTCATGTACGTCTCATTCGTAAGAAATTATATATCTAAACCCATCACTTGTGTGTAAACCCAAATTAATGTAAACATCCCTTAATCATCTGCATGTGAGATTAGACACCTAGCCATTGTAATACTGTTTTAATTATTTTAATATTTTAACTTCATTAAATTAATTTTAAATTTAATCTTGCTTCATGTCTTAGTCTTGCTCACTGACTAAAAATCATTTTTTAATTTAATAATTATTTATTATTAGTTATTAAAATTTACTTTATTGTTTAATTCATAAATATCCAAGCCACATGATACCTATATAGCTATACTAAATAGAATGCCAGCTTTCCCAGTCTTTTGCTTGACTGATGTGCTACTGCCGGCACATGAAGAAGGGAAATACCATTGTGGCCTCAACTGTGTCATCTGCAAGGTAGTAAATCTCTGAGCAATGGTAGAGGAACTAGGGTTAGGCCAGAGTCTTGGCTTCCACCACTGTAAAACTGGTTGGCCTTAGGATGATTTATCAGAGTTCTAGATTTTGTTCCGTGAATGTACATATTTGACCGTTACAATATATATACAATTATTGCTGTTATTTAAAAAATATTTTATTTTATATTATGTCATATAATTTAATCAATATATGATAAATAAAATTTGAAACAAACATTTTTATAAGTTTTTAAAATCATTAATAGCTTGTTATCAGAGTTTTGTCTTTTCTTAATTTTTTTTAGTATCCTAAGATTTGTTTTTTTAAATAAAAAAAAAAACTACAGCATATTACTTATTGCCAAAAAGTAATTTGCTTAAATAATAATTAATGGCCTACATGGTAAAAATAAACAACTATATAACAGTAAAGATCATCATATTGAAATTCATGATTCAGTTTGCTATATCTTACAGGACAAATACACTTTGGCCCATTGAATAAAACAGTACTACATATATATGCAAATGATTTAGAAAGCAGTCGTATTATTTTAACAATTTCTCTTTAAATATTTTTTTTAGATATGCACTTTCATTAGCATGTGATGAATGGTCATTTCTAAAACTAATACTAATTAACATATATCTAAGAAGTAATATTTTATAGAAAAAAATTGGTTAGGCTGCCAATTATCATAGAAGAAAGGGATATCTAAAAAAACTACAAATAAAATGTATGAATTTGCGTTAAAGTTAAGAAAAATAAATAATGTAGATCACTTAACTTTTTAATACATATTGTTGTCCACTAAAAGATAAATGATTTCTTAACATAGTGCAATTTTTTTAGTTTATACATTGCTTGTTATAGTAATTCATAGCTAATAATCATCAATTTATGTAAGTAATTCTATACTAAGTGCCTTTTTATTTCATTTGCAATTTTGCTTTATTACTTTTTAATATATTGTAGTTGTTCAGAAAAATAGGGTAAATATGGGAGTAATATGGAGAAATGTGAACACATCATTATCTCTATGGAATGATCACAATCTTGAGAGACTAAATCATCAAATATAATGAATATAGAATAAATGAATATCTAGTGAATAAGAGCAGAGTGTTATCATGAACAAAACCACAAAGTGCTTCAAACCAGCTTTACAGAAGAGTAATAAACATTAATCATCAACAATCAAGAAAAAACAGTCAAAAATCAATAGTGAGTCTTGTGACTGGATTAGAAATGAGCCACTATAGACAGTTAATTATCTAGCCACCAAACTTAGTCCAAAAATACAACACAAAACTCTGAATGTGCATACTTAAGTGCTAATCCATCCCTCATAATAATAAAAACCATTATGTTGGGATACAGAAACATGCTGATCATCATCAATTCTCTGTTTACATAGTACTATTAATATACTTGCCAAATATAAATTAAATTTCTAATAAAAGAAACAAAATAAAAAATGTAATGTTTGGACTTTAAAGGTGAGATTTTTGTGCCATCCAGGGTATTCATTTGGATGTCCAAACACTAACATAAACTCTATATTTATATAACTACCCATTATCCTCTAATGTAGCTCAGAAAGCAAGAATTCTTTGAAATGTTACTGTGAGCAAGACATAAATAAATATAACATTTTATTCTAATTTATTTTAAAATACCATTATAGGAATAATTTGAAAGCAATTCTTCAAAATGTTAAGCTGTATTGAAATCAAGTCACACATTGCCAATTCATGAAGCAGATAATTGGAGGAATAAAGACATTAATACTACAATATTTGAGTAATTATAATGTAATCAGGCTTGGCCACTTGATGGAATTGTTGGCAGTCAAAAAACAATACAATACAATGTTCGAGGCCGCGTTATATTTTTAAATCGAATCACTTTGTTTTTTTTTTGGTTATTAATTTATTGATTGCTATAACTTTTTTTCATGTCTTTTTATTAAAAAAGTTGTTTAATTTTAATTTTGTATTTAGTAAATGAGAATCTTTTTTTTATTTTTAAATCACTGTTTTTGGACAAAGCTGCTACTCTGCGATGTCTATTTAGCAATGTCTTTCGCTTAATTATTGGTAAACGACAACCTATTTTCTTATTTTTAAATAGCTGTTTTTGGACAAAGCTGCTACTCTGCGATGTCTATTTAGCAATGTCTTTCACTTAATTATTGGTAAACAACAACCTTTTTTTATTTTTAAATCGCTGTTTTTGGACAAAGCTGCTACTCTGCGATGTCTTTCGCTTAATTATTGCTTTCTACATAACAAAACAACTGTGTAGGGTTAGGGTTAGTTAGGGTTAGTTTTAGGGTTAGTTTTAGGGTTAGTTTAGGGTTAGTCTTAGGGTTAGTGTTTTGTTGTTTGTAATGCTAAAATAAAAGATATCAAAATCGTAACTGTAGGACAAAAGAAAAAAACTCAAACTTTTTTAAACAACAACAAACACATATAAATGTCTTATTTACTTATTAAATATGTTTATAATATGGGCTTTCTATGAAATTTACAAAAAAATTGTGTATATTTTTATTGGACAGCAAAAATACTCGGCTTCTGTTGTCGACAACTGCGGAAAAAGGTGATCACCATCCATTTTATCAATTACATGGTATTTCATGTGAAAACGAGATTTCACATGTGATATTGACCGAATTCTTTTTTACCTACCCTCGCCAAGCTTTTACACCTTACACAATCTCTAAACAAGGATGTGGCCATTTAGAAAATTACTATAAATTCATGTTTATTAAATAAATTATAAATACAAATATTGTGTAACGTATATTGTAAAAATTTGACTAATCCAACTAAACACACATTTATATCAAGCTGTAAATGAAAGATAAGTGTGTGGATTCACAATAACTGTCGCAAAGCAGAAATAGGCCATATTATTTCTGCATTATGCATCATACATGGCCTTCTAATGGCTAAGACAAATATAGATGTTTTCTATAGCTGTAAGTCAGGCCTTATAAATGGCATTTGTTAGGTGTTTTGGTGAGCCAGAATGCCATCAAGTGGCCAAACCTGATTACATTATAAGTACCGAATATTTTTGAACAACTATTTAATAAACTAAGTAATTAATAATAATAATAATAAAAAAATTATTTTAGATAATATGAAAATGTACATTGATATATTCTTATCAAAAGAAATAGTTTCTAAAAAAAATTAATTAACAGTTGATTTTTATTCCCTAAATTAATTAATTTTTCTTTTAATTAAGTTGTTTCTTTAAATAACAAAAGTTGGAAAATAGATTTTTAATCAGAGGTAAGAGAATTTTAAATTAGCTTACCCCTTTTATATAAAATTTGGAGTCAGAAAAAGAGTGAATATAAAACAAAGAAAAAAATGACACATTTTATAAAATAAAGTTACTTATAAATATTTGTTTTTATGAAAGAGAAAGAAAAAAATCTTACAAATTAAAAAAACATGATCATCTAAAGAATCTAATAATAATTAATACCAAATGCTATTAAATTTTAAAAACACTTTTATAAATTTAATGTGCACACCAAAAAAACCTTATACCATGGTTTTGGAGTCTTTCTTTGCATTTATAATTTAGAGCTTCATAATTTTAGATTAAATGTACATTTTTCTTTTTTACTATGTTGCAATAAGATAGTTTAGCCTAACATATAACAAGAATTTGTCATTTTTTCTTTCCAATAATTTTTCTACATCAGGCTAACACATAGAAACACTCATGCTCTTGGTTGGAGACAATGTTTTGTTGCATATTACAACAGGGCTATTTTCTTCTCCTTTATATATTGTTTCAGTAAAGTAGATGGGATGGTGGCACATGAGGTTTAGCTTTTATCTAAACATAGCACATGGTTTTCATTATAGAAAACATATTTATAGCTAGCTAAATTAAAATGTATTGTTCTTTTCAACAGCTTTTTATGAGTTCTGTTGTTCTCTGCAATGGCTTTGTTAAGACTTCTGATTCTATATATTTAGCAGCTGAATAATGAGTAACTGCTCTCTTGAACAGTGAGGTCAAAATGACTGCTTCTTACAAGACTGCTTAGGTCTTCTGATTTAACCACATCCCTAATTTTGAACAACCCTATCTTCAACCAACCACAATACTGTCTTCTACATGACAAAATTAAACATTGACAAATTAGGTCCATTTTTGCAAATAAGAATTGTTTCTGTTATTTTCCTTTAATTAACATTGGCATTGGAAATGAAGACAAAAACCCAAATTAGAATTATAGTTTTTGACATTCCTTTTTAATTAAAAAATTTTGTCTGCCAAAAAAATCAAGATAATTAGTTAATTACAATAGTTTGATAAATACTGTTTGTTTATTGAAGAGAGATAGAGAGAAAAGAAAAAACCAATTCTGATTAATTAAAACAAAAATTTACAAAAAATGTTAAAATCTTTTCTTTTCTTTTAAAACTTTCTTATAAGTTAAAATCAAAATTTATGAATATTTAAGAAAGAGAAAACTTTTCATTTATTATTTCTTGGCATTAAAATCAAAAGTAATAGGTAAGCTACTAACAAAAGAGATAAAAAATTATTTAGTTTACTTTATACTTTTCTTTCTCTTTTTACAATGTTTTATAATTTTATAATACATTTTAAATATTAAACTTGTGTTTAACATATGTGACTATCATCATATTATCATGTGATAAAAAATTAAATAATTATCCTTTCATCTTAAAAAACATATGACGAGTTTGAATACTATTTTCCCACACACTAATTAACTTTAAAATTAAGGAGTATGCTGCCAACTATATGGAAAATGAAATTAAGTTGAATCTTCTCTTTTGGATACCTTAGTTTAATTAATCAGTTTTATTTGACAATAAAAATAAAATTTATTATTAGCCATGTACAGTTTGCATATTAATATTTTGCAGACTTACAAGCTGAGATATAATTTATTAAACCATTTTGGGCTACTTTGTCTAAAGTAGGTATCTGATTTTGTAGATTTAAATTTTTATTTCTAGAGATAGGTGATTATTGGCATACCATATGCATATCACTTACAGCATCATGATGGAAGAAAACCACACAACAAAACACAAGTATGCATTGCAGCACAAACATCATAAAAGCTATCTCAGTTTAAGGACAAATGCAACATATTACCCAGAGAAAACACAGAAGAAAAGACCAAAGAAATGTTTGACCAAAACCTTGTTCATTTACTTCATGAGTTATATAGGCTCCAGACACATGACACAGTTCTATGCTTGGTAAACAACACAGTATTTTACTGTGGTTTATGTGGAGAGATTTTAAACCTTAGGTAGGTGCAGTGCTGAGATAAAACTTTTTTGAAGCATTATGAACCCACCACATTCCTATATCCATAAGAAAATCATTTATTTACCATTAGCACTAATGGTAAAGATATCATAATTCATAATATTTACTCATGATCACTGCAAAATACTTTTTGTATCCTCAATTTCTTCTTTATCAGTTTGCTTTTTTATAAATTGTGGGTCAGAAGCATAGCTGCATCCTGCTTTGGAAGATTAAAGACCAAGTGTGATATATTTCTAGTTCATTTAATTATCTATGTTCTGGTAAGATATAGCAAATCATATTCCTGAAGAGCATCTTTTGTATGTTGGTTTGATTCCCTTCTGAATCATCTAATCATTTGGGTTCTGGTAGAACTATTGTGGCTACTAGTCGATCTCTGTTTTATTTTCACCCATGAAGCACTTGTTTGTTTCATATTGGATGGCATTCATATACAGACTATTGTCCCCTCTGTATGCTTATTTAGTTGAAGGTTTAAATCCCCCCTCTTTTTCAGCATATACAAGTCTTCTGCTGTCAAATACATTTAGCAGTTCAACAACCTGCTTAATTGTATGCATATCTATGCCAATCAACATTGTTTAATATAGTTTGGAAATTTGTGCATTAACATCCTTATTATTTGTAACTCTGAAAGAGTATCTGCAGTGATAACTCAATTTCATCACCAGCTTTTATCTATGGCTTACCATGTGGACCCTTCTCTTGGGATGTTTTGTGTTTAATTTTTCATGGCAATCCTCAATCAAGTAGCACCCCATGAGTACTTGTTTAAATTCAGAAAAGTTACAATGATGGTTGAATGATAAAGTTCCATGATTCTTGGAAAACACCTTATAAATGGCTAGAAGATATTGTTAGCAACATCTCTTCAGACATAGTATTAATGCTGTAATATTATTCCAGACAATTAATAAATCCAATGGGTGCTTCATCAGCATTTCCTGAAAAATACTTATTTTAAACCACTGATTTACAATCTTAGGCATTTGATTCATAGATTGTATATTTATTTTTGTCTCTTCTATCTTCTCCTTTTCATGTTCTTTCCATTTTAATGTAGTCATGGCTATTTTTTGGTATATTTGACCATTTTTTCTATAGTCATCCCCCAACTGTTTTACTCTTTCCATGATTCTACCATCATCTCTGACTTGTAAGAAATTAATTTGACTAAATAGATTCCCTGTTCACTCTTGTACAGATTCCTGGCTTCTTTGACTTTCATTGGTTACAGACTCTATTGCCTCCTATACTTGACTTATTTAATATCCATTAGTTCTTGTATTTGGTTTATTTTTACATCTTGTTTCTGTTTATTATATCTAATTTTATTCATAACATTCTCTCTAACTTGTTTAATTTAGTCTGCTATTTGATTAGCCATATGTTTACTGTTTTCAGCCATTTTATCTTATATTTTCTGTAGAAGCATTAGAGTTTTTCCTGCTCTTATTATTTTTTTTCTCATTATTGATTACTTTCTTCTATTTTTAGCATATCTAGTTTCATTTTATTATTTCTCTTCATCTCTTATCCACTTCTCTTCATTGGTTTCTTTCTCCTTTCATTTTTCTGAGCATTTGCAATAATTGGGCTATCAAGGAAGCATTTTTTATTTTTTGTATTTCTTCCATTAACTGCTAATCTTTTTATTTCTGATCACATTCTCCCTTCATCTATTTTAATTTTGCTCTTATCAGATATATGTATATATATATAAACCAGTTTTTAATCTTAAAAAATTGTGTTAAGTTACACACTACAAATATTTTTTTAAATAAAATCTCATACATTTAACATCACCTCCCCTCAGTGCAACTTAAGCCTCACTGTCTTAATACCTGACTTTATTTATCAAAATTAATTTATTTCCCCTGATTTATTCCCCAATTATATTCTTTTCATGTGTGTGTGATTCATTTCCTATTTACCATTAATTTCATTATTTATTTTTTATTTTAAGTACATATTCATCTACAAAAACAAGTTCATGTAAAAAACAATTTGTCTAAACTTTTATCAGAGATCTGACCAGCCTCTTCCAGAAAAAGAGTGCATAGTGACCTGAATTTTTGGGATGCAGAATCCAGCATCTATTCTATAAGTACACCATGTAACATGAACATCAAAAAGTCTATCTCAATTTAGACACTGTAAGCTATCTATAACCCAAAATAGAAATAATAATGCAAAAATCTTTGCAAATCCTTGCTCCTTTAAGCCTTAAGAACTGGTAAAAGCAAAACTATGCCTTGCTCATTTTCTTGGAGACTTAGGGCTGAGGATCATGGCAGAGCTATATTCACTGAACATGATAAACAACAGGAAATGTCAAACATGAATATGGATTGAATCAGTGCCTCACATTAAACACTCCATGGAATTACATGAAAACATTGTATTATTAAACCAATAGTAAAACCATCCATCTATAATCAATACTGAATGTATAACTAAACAAACTCCAAAAGCTCAATTCAATCTCCAAAAGTCATGATTTAATTTTCTGTTCAACTTTAAATATGAATATATATACACATCAATATCTCTACTTTTATAATTTATGATCAAATTATGTTATTCATCAACTGTCCTCTTGTCCAATATTTCACAGTAATACACTTCATAAAATTAATTCTGCATCATGATATATAGTTTTCTTTCTCAGGTGTTAACAAATTTATGCATCAAGTTATGTAATCATTTTATACACTGAATCCCAGAACTTAATCATTGGGTCTACAGTTGGGTCACTATTTGTAAGTTTGGAAATATAGTGTAAATATGGGGATAATATTGGGAGATGGCAAAAATATCATCATCATCATCATAGAATGATCACATTCATCAATAATTAAAATGAGAGACTAAATTATGAAATATAATGAATATAGAATAAATAAATGTCTAGCGAATAAGAGCAGAGTCAGCATGAACAAAACCATAAAATTCATCTCCAGCCTTACAAAAGAATAATGAACATTAATCATCAACAATCAACAAAAAAACAATCACAGTCAGCATTGCTGGATTTGAAAGAGTCCACTGTAATCAGACTAATTGTCTAGTCATTGCCAAACTTAGGGCAATACCAGACAAAACTCTGGATCTGCATACTTAAATTCTAATTCATCATTCAATAATAATAAAAACCACTATGCTGAGATACAGAATCATACTTATCATCAATTCTCTGGCTACATAATACTATTAGTATAGTAGCCAACCGTAAACTAAATTTGTAATGAAAAGGAAAAATGTAGTGCATGGACTTTAAAGGTGAGATCTTTGTACCATACAGGGTTACTATTTGTATGTTTGAACACCAAAATAATGCCTACATCCGTATAACTAACCATTATGCTCTTATTTAGTTTGAGAAGCAATAACTTTATAAACTGTTATTGTGAGCAAGAAATAAAAAGTATAACAGTTGTTTTAGTTTATTTTAAAATAACTTTCCTGAAATAATTTGAAATCAATCCCTCAATCTTTACTTTATTTAAATCAAATCACATACTGCCAATTCATGAAACAGATAGTTCGAGGAATAAAGACATTAATACTAAAATATTATTGTGCACTTATTTGATAAACTAACTGATTAATAATAAAAAAGAAAAAAGAAAATATGTTAATATGAACATTAAATTTATTCATTCTTATTGAAGGGTATAGTTTTATATATCAAAAAAAGTTAATTCCACCATTTGATTTTTATTCCTTAAAAATGTCCTTTTGCTTTTTTATGTTATTTCTTTAAATAACAAAAATTGTAAAATGGCTTTTCAATCAGAGATAAGAACATTTTAAATTAACTTATCCCTTTTTTATATAATTTAAGGTGAGGGGATGATATAAAAAAATTTATAAAATTAATTTACTTGAAAACACTTTTTATAATTGTAAAAGAAGAAGAAAAATCACATGAATTTTAAAAAAATGTTAAAGTAAAAAAAAACTATTAATAAAATAATTAATACCAATTGCTACTTAACTTTTTAAAAAACCTTTATTAATTTAAATTTAATGTGTATACCAGAAAATAACTTATATGATGGTTTTAATTTTCTTTGGAATCCTTATTTGCAATTATAATTTATAGGTTTTCCAGGTAATTGTTCATCTTGAAGTCTTTTTAATTTCAGGTTACATGTACACAGTTATTTTCTTTATGTTTCAATTTCAGTCTAATACATAAAGAATATATCCATTTTTTCTTTCCAATAATTATTCCAGATCAGGCTAACACACAGAGACATTCACATTCTTGGTTGGAGACAAGATTTTGTTGCCAATTACTTCAGAGGCATTTTCTTCTCTTTTACATTTTATTTCAGTGAAGCAGGTTATATGGAGTTATATGAGGTTGAGATTTTAGCTACCATAAGACATGGTTTTTATTGCCAAAGCATATTTATAGATAAACTCATAATGTGCTTTATACAGCTAAATTAAAACTTCTACTATTCTCTTCAACAGCTTGGTTCTCTGAAACAGCTTGGTTAATATGTCTACTTTTCCATTAGCAGCTGAGTCAGGAATAACTGCTCTCTTCAACAGCTGGGTCAAGAATAACTGTTTCTAACAAAACACTTAGGTTTTCTAATTAACCTACACCCTTATTTTGGAACAGCTCTGCCTTCAACCAACCACCATCCTGTCTCCTATATGACAAAATTAGATATTGGCCAATTAGATCTATTTTTGCAAAAGAGAATTGTTCAGTTATATCTCTCACTTAACATTGACATTAGAAAGCAAGTCAAAAATGTAAATTAAAATCATAAAATATTAAAAAAAATTTCTGTAAAAAAAAAGATAATCAGTTAATTACACTGATTTGAGATACACTGCAAGAGATAGAGAAAAAAGAAAAAAATCATTTCTAATCAATTAAAATAAAAGATTTAAAAAGATTATTAAAATCTGTTTTTTTTCTTTAAAAGTTTATTTATCTCTCCTATAGGTTAAAATCAAAATTATGAATACTTAGGAAAGAGAAAAAAAATTAACTTTGTATTTTTAACATTAAAATTAAAATCCAAAATGATATATAAATTAATGAAGAGAGAGAATTTTAAAAAATGTTTATTTTACTTTATACTTTTCTCTCTCTTTTACATCTCTTTACAATTTAAAACACATTTTAAATATTATTCTTATGTTTAACATATCTGAAAATGTTCATATTATTATATGATGAGAAAAAAATAATAATTACACTTTATTCTTTAAAAAACAGATAGAACGATTAAACATTATTTCCCCATGCACTAATTAACTCTAAACTTAAGGGGCATGCTGCCAACTATTATTGTTAATACAGCAATGTAGCCAAATCACTACAATATATACTTTTCAAAATATGCCATACATCTCTGAGTTTTCAATATTTCATTATAATTTGTTAAAAAAGAGGTGTTTTATATCTTACAATTGTATTAGAATGTGAGGATTTCTATTGCCAGCATTATCTATGGCTGGCTTTCATTCAAAACATTTGACAGAATAATGAATTACCTATAAGCTATTGACCAAAAATAATTATATCACTATAATATATAACTTATATTTTAATATATTAAATGTAAGGGGCAGCAAATTGGAGTTTGTGTTCACTTTATTACCTAAGACAACATTACAAAAATATTAAAAGTAAAGCAGATTTTCCAGCTTATAATCATCCAGGCCAAACATAAATGAAGCTTTTTTTTCCATCATTGAATAATGGAAAATTCGATTTGTTAAACATTAATTGCTAAACCAATATCTTTATGAGTTTAAAACATTGTGAAAATTTTATAGAGTATCTTTTTAATTGTCAAGAATAACATATCAAAATACTGTAATTCTAAAAAACCAAAAAAAAATAAGTTTTTTTATAACTTTTAATTTATTCAAATTCAGCACTAACATCAAATCTATATCACATAATCATCCTTCATCAAATTATCTATAAACTATTTTAAAGACCATTGTTATAAAAACAAAAAAAATGTACAAAGAAAAGAAGGGGAAAAAAAGAATATTTAAAAATAATCTTCTTGGGAAGTACTGTATATATGATGTTCTGTAAAATCATATAAAAAAGATATTAGTAATGATACAATTAAAATATAATTGTAAATTTGCAAGGAAAGTTATAGTAGAAAATAAAAATATCAAAAGTATATAACATTTTAGTATTATGGAACTATTACTAAAAATAAAAATGACATCATCAAATATGTGGAAGAGTTCTGTAAAAAATTATATAATAAAGAAAATTAATGTATTTCCTACAATTATTATTTGTTCTAAACTGCCAAATATTTTAAATGAAGAGATGAGACATGCAATCAAATCATTGTTGATTGATATTTTAAAGGAAGCCAGTAAAATATAGAAAAATTATTGACAAAACTATCTAGCAAATGTTTAAATTATAAAAATAACTATTTGATTGGAAAATGCAATTTTGATATTTAATAAAAATTATTTTAAAAATATTAGAAATTATTTACCAAAATAATTTAATTATTTCTAGTGAATTTAGGATTCTAACCAATCAAAAAAATAAACTGGATTTAAAAGTGCTTTTAATGCAGTTATTTACATCCAAATGTTGGAAGAAGTTATAAATAGGATTAATGAATGTGTGTTGCAGCTTTGGATTTGTAGTTTATAAAAAGCATTTGATTCCACAAGTATTTTCATAGTGATTAAAACTTTGCAATCAGAATACCACAGCACAAATATTTTTATATAAGACTATAACTAGAAAAGCAGTATTCAAGGTCAAGGTATAAACACATAATGTATAATGAATATGTAAATAATAATAATTATATAAATACTGTATAACAAATATGTAAAACAATAATAATTGTATAAATGTAGAATAAAAGTAATAACCTGTAATGTATAATAAATATGTAAAATAACTGTATAGTAATTAAGAATAATGATTGTGTAAAATTGCAATGTTATTAAATCATAGAAAGTTGTATAATAATAAAAAGCCCAGCTGACCTTATAGGGTCAAAAAACTATGTAAAATACCATATATGGTGAGAAATGTGAAAATACTGCGTGTATATGAAAATGTAAGTGAAAACACCATATATCGTTAAGAATGTAAAAGACTCCAGAAGTCTTGAGGGGTATATAAACCCCCATAACCTGATCTAATTGTTCTGAGTATGTTCTGAGCTTTAATTATAGTCACAGACTCCTGCTTCTGTAAGTCCAAAAGCAGGACTAGGGTATTTATATGCAGGTCACCACAACCTTTTATTATTTTATTTCACCTTATAATAGGCTATGTGATAGTTAAAATTATCCATATTAAAGTATAATCTTACCATCTCAATTCTGCCTTTGTCCATTTATTTACTTGCTGGTTATATGACACAGCAAGAATGTAATTCAATTTTTGCCAAACATGAAGAGCCACCTGCCATGTTTTCCAACCAACTACAGCAATTGTTCTTTGTTCTGAAAGAAACGACACCAAATGGAAGGTAAAAGAAGCATGCTATATAGCAAGCAATTCAACATCAATCAATAGATGAGATGCATGTTTTTCATGTGAAAATGATTGATTTAATCACTTCATATTAATTTGCATATATTTGCATATTATATTTGTATAGTTCTCCACACTTTAGTAGCTATGATTATGGTAGCATAAAGCCTCCCGAAAGTTCTCAGCTCATTAAATTGCAGAGTATTATTTGCTTTTACTAACTTCATTATCTGTGAACCAAGCACATATATATGTTATTGTAACACACTGAAAAATATTTATTAAAATGTAACATAAAATGATGAACATTAAAAAAGTATATAATAGGGTTATTCCATATCTTCATAACTTTTTAGAGCAGTTTTGCAACGAATATTTTATGAATTTAAATGGGAGCTAAAAAAATAAAAATAATTGGCCATTATTTATCTAGATTTTACAGATAATGTTTTTATTTGGAAAATAATCTTTCAGAGTGTCAGAAAATGTTGCAAGAGTTATCAAATGAAGAAAATATAAATACTAAAAAGACTATGGTAATGCTCAACAATTTTTTTCACAAGAGGAAAAAAAGATAATCATTAATTAAAAATAACTATTTCAAATGATTTGATCAGATTATCAGTACAGTTGGAAATACATTGGATGAAATTAATTATAGAATTAAACTTCGGTGATGTGCTTTTGGTAAAAATATTTTAATATTTAAAAAATATACCTACATGTTTGAAAAAGGTTTTTAATAGTTGTATTGATCAGTTTTTACTTATGAAAATTTAGACACTTAAGAGAAAAACAAATAAGAGACTTCAGACGCCTTAAGTATTAAGAAATGTATGTTGGAATAACTCGAAGTGATCAGGAACAAAATATGTGGAAGAGTAAACAAACACATTTTATTGACATCATTTAAGCAAATTAAAAAGGTGAAATGGAGCTGGACTTGATATATTGCTAAAATGAATAATAGTAGAGAGACAGTTGAATTCTTAAATTAGATCTCAAGTGATTGTAAACGATTTATAAAGAGAGCTGATGTGAGGTGTTAAAAGAAATAAGGAAGTGTGTTAGTATAATGTGGACAGAACAATTTTTATCAGTAAACTGATAGTTGAAAATGATGATGATGATTTAATATAAATAAACTTTAACCACAAGTATTTATGCAAACATTACTATTATAAATCTTCTCAGTGAATCAATAAAAACACTATATAAATCATTTTTTTACTCATGACCCTTCTTTTTTTGCATTTAACTTGCAATAAAAATCATGTTTATAGTCATGTTAAACCTTTAAAATTTCACTATGATTTAAAGCAATTTATTAAATGAAATATTCACATTGCTAAGTGAAATAATAAAAGTATTTTTAAAAGAAGGTATTATAATTTCTCAGACCTATATATTTTGAAAAATCCGAATAGATTTGCGAACTAACATATCATGATCATTTTTAAAAAGAAGTATCTCATCAGAATTTCAAGATTTACCATTTTTAGGAATATAACGAATTATTTTAGTTCAATAAGCTGAACATCATCTAAATCTAAATGAGTCAAAAGGGTTATATATCCTTAAAAGCAATCATCTGAATTATTATACAACTTTTGTCTTTAAAGCCCTATAGCTTATGATGCTCCACAATAATTTCAGTGTTCACCCATGCAGAGAATTATACATGCTTTTTTTAATTAAGCTTTTATTTATTATTAGACAATGAGTAAAACTATTTTTTTTATAGAATACCTAACAATATATTTACAACAGTTTTCATAAGTAGTGTAAAGAGAATAAAAATCCAAATTTGAAATTTTAGTTTTTAATAGCCTTGTTTGTTAATAGTTAGCATAACTAGAAGTATTTTTTCTAAAGAAATGTGTTTGAAATATGATCTATTTTAAGGCCTATATTATTATGATCTTGGAATGTATCAATCAATGATCTTTTTATGAATTTGATACTCTTTTACTGTTTATTTCTTTTAATATTTTGATTTTTAACTATAACAGGAAACAGTGCAGGAGCATTCAGTTTATTTAATATTTTAAATAATGTGATTGATAATCAGTTCATATATTATCAGAATAAATAATAACAGTACATTTGAGTTCACAGAAACAAAAACATTATTTTAAAAAAAAAACTTTGACCATACCTTTGTATTGATGCACTTACATTATTTTATAAAATATAAAAGCTTTTTATCATCCAAAGCATCTGAATATAATATTGCAGCATTTTACTTTTAAAAAAATAGGCAAAAGAATATTTCATGCAAATATTAAATATCATTACTCTTACATTGACAGATCTCACAGAAAATCTTTTCACTTCAAAATTTACTGTTACAAAAAAAAATTCATTATTCATCAGTTATACCAAAAATTGTTAACAGTTATTTAGCTACAAGTGCTATTCTACAGTGCTGTCTTAACAAGTTTGCATCAAACTGACTATTAAAGAGTAAACTTTTCATATCTCCTCATTACTTCTTTTTTATCTTACTGATTTCAATTCAATTATATGAATAAATGGATTTTTCTACAGTGAAAATTTTTAATTCTGACGGTGAGAGATTTGTTTTGACCCATACATTATTGTGAGATAGTTCAGTCCTGTATCTTTTTTCACCAAATTGATAGTTTAACAGAATGCTATGAATTAATTTGTTTGATTACATATGTATACAACATTCAAATTTAATTCCTTTAAAGTGGACTATTGCCAAAAATAAGTGATCTATCCTCTGGTTATAGTGTTTGGCAATATCTGCAATAAAAATGGGCTGTTCTTTATTAGTACATAATATATTGTTGTAAACCACTTCAGTTAGAGAGCAAATATTAAATAAATTGAGGCAAATATTGCAAGTTAGATCAATTATTCATACCAACAGTTGCTTAAAAAAACTAATCTTGAGAATTGCATATATTTATCACTGTAATTATTTATCTTTATACATACAGTAAATGAATGTGCATGATTAAATATAATTATATATATGATGTACACATGTTGACATCCATAGTTTCCTTGTAGTGTATAAATAAATAAATAAAGAAAACAATTAAAGATCATCTGTTTAATAAAAATATTTATTATTTTGAATGAATCTGGAATAAGTGACCCATTTATTTATTAAATTTAAAAAATGAAATATTTTGTTTAAATTATTATTGTGTAATGATAACGATGCCTTATTGGGATTAGAAAAAGATAATCACATGATTATATAATCATCTATCATTTCGATTTAATAGAACCATCCCTAATCTTTTGCTTAAATCACTGCTGAATTATAATAGTGACAAGAGTCTAATCATGGCCATCACAGACCCTAACGGCTCACTCATCAAATTCCCCATAGACTCATTCTGTGCAATGATCAAAGAAGGGTCTATGGGTGTGGGCATTCACAGAATACTAACACATCCCAATGACCGCAATACAGTGGTCGAGTTCAAAACTTGGGTCGAAAGAAATAATTTCAAAGTCAACAATAGGACCATCAATAACAATTTTATTTGCTATGTTGACTTCAATAGAACATCAGTATTATCTCTCAGGATAAAAAACTGCATTTCTGGTTTTGAAGAAGATAAGCTTCAAAGCATCCTCAGCCCATTTGGAAAGATATACAAATTTGTATATTTATCAGAAGATAGGGCTAGTGATGCAATATTATCTAACACTGCTGTGTTTGAATTGCATCTGAAACAAGGAATTAAACCTACAGATATACCCACTACTATCAGTTTCAAGGGAGCTCCTATGATTCTTACATTTTTGGGAGTAAGACCCCAATGCTTTGCTTGTGGTCAAAGAACACACTTGTCAGAGGTGCATGACAAGGAATCGCTCCCAGTGTGGAGAAAGAACCAAAACCATAAATGTTCAGAAATAGACCAAAATGTGCAACCCTTACCCAAAACAACCCAAAGTGATAAGCAGTGTATCACAGTAGACCAAAATATTAACACAACCAATTTACTTCAAAGAGATAACCAATTACTAAGTTTTAAAACTTCATTAAACCCACCACATACCACAGACAAACAAAACACACAAAAGTACTCAAGTAACAATGAACCTATACCAACAAAGATAAAACCAAAAGATTTGAACACAGCTACACACAATCAAAAACAGCCATGCAATCTGATACACACCAATAACCAGGATAAAATGCTACCTTCGCAAAACCATATACCAGATCTCAATAGAGGCAAGACTCAAAACAAAATAATTAAGAAGTCTTTTAAAAACAAAACACACATTGAATCTGAGTATAAACCTAATGATGAAACTGAAATGGAGCTTACACAATCCATAATTATAAACAATAAAAGAAAATCTTTCACAAACCAAAAGGCAGACTCAGAAGATGAAGGTTGTAGTTTCATAGCCCCAGCAAATACTATTAAATCTAACACAACAAGCAGTATCAAGAAGATAAGAAAGATAAGTAACCCTATAATTACAAATCCATCAAATGGAATAGATAGAGAAGACACATGTGAATCTGTCAATCTTTTAACACCAACATTTTCAGAAGATTCTCAAGACCTCCGACCAAATATAAGACCAAAGACCAATTCACCATCTATAAACCCGCTTGCAGTTATCTATAGTGGTCACCAACACAGTGCAGACTTATTAATTGTAAGATTGTGGGGTTGAATATAAGAGTTATCAACTC
Organism: Epiperipatus broadwayi; assembly: GCA_028023455.1. Classification (NCBI taxonomy): domain Eukaryota; kingdom Metazoa; phylum Onychophora; class Udeonychophora; order Euonychophora; family Peripatidae; genus Epiperipatus; species Epiperipatus broadwayi. Next base: position 707,938 of record JAQFVV010006212.1, on the reverse strand, counting down.
CACTTCCTGTGTATATGCCATAAAACACTGGTTTCAAAACAACCTACCACATATACTATTCATGGGAGAAACTAAATATCACATAAACTCCAGCAGTATTATCATGGAAGAACTATCCAATCTGGGTTACACTCAGTTTAGCACTAGTAATGTAGCAGCTGGAGGAGTAGTCATAATTATAAATAGTAAAAATGCTCCAGTAGTTTTAAAATTACTTACACAGACAAAAATATAATATCTATCAAACTCACATATGAAACTACCACCTTTAATGCTATATACATATACACTCCTAACAATGTCAGTTCATATATAAAAATAGTTAATAGATTCAACCTGATAATCTCCACCAGTAGCTGGTCAACAGTGATTGTCGGGGATTTTAACACTTCCTATAGAGATTTTGTCAATAAATACCTTAATCTTCTGAATAGAGGCTTTCTTAGCGGGGAATGTTTTTTCCCAGATAGTGCTTATTCATTCTATACCAGAAGACACAGATCTTTGATAGATCTGGTCTTTTACACACCCAAATTCCACTACATTATGGAGGCAGTGCTTCAGCCTGTAGCATTCTCTGACCACTTTGCAGTGGTCATTTCAATGCAAATTGATAACCTCACACAACTGAATCACAACAAAACAATTAGAATACTAACAAAGACCAACATAACTGAAGCCATCCCATCAGAGGCATATATTCTATTTAGGAAAATAGATATACTCTCAAGACCACCTGAAGAGGCTTGGTTTGCACTAGTGGGAGTTCTGCAAACTCTAATAGTTCAGTATTCCCACAGGTCAAAGTGCCCAACATCATTATTAAAAGACCAACAGAACATTAATGCTCAACTTAAACAGTTTTCTACCAAAAGCAACTCGATAGATGACATCATCTCACTCAAGAATGAATATAAAGCAAAGCAAAAAGCCCATGCTGAATATGTGTCTCTGAAAAGATACAAGATATATCTGGCTCTTCAATATTGTTGGACTAGAGGTTATCTCAGGTGGGCACTGGGGCCACAGAAAAACAAAATACTCCAATACTAATTAAACATCAGGGCACCAGCATGACTGGATACTACATGATTGAAAAAATTAAACTACACTTTGAAAACAAATTAAAAAAATACAACTCATCAGTAGATCACGATTGGACAAGACATTCATCCAGTGATGATCATTTGATCACAGTCCAAGATATTAAAAACAAACTATGCTTCCTTCCAGATAGCATCCATCCCAGAATGCATGGGATACCTAAATTCCTCCTTTCCCACTTAAGCAATTTTACTGTCCCAATCATCATGTTAATGATTGACCATCTTGCGCAAAAGCAAAGGTTCATTAAAAATTTATATCCAGTTGCATTGGTGCCTTTTATGAAAAAGAGCAAAGACCCTACTGATATAAACAACATAAGACCCATATCCATGTCACCACTCTTAATAAAGATTATAGAGGGTGTCATTAAAGATAAGATACAACATAAAATCCTGAGTCATATCATGCCTTCTCAGTATGCCAAGAAATGCTCATCAGCACTCACGGCGATTGGTGAAACCAAAATACTCTTGGATTACATCAGAACCAACAGAAAATCCAAGCCCATTGCTGTACAACTTGACATATCTAAGGCATTAGACTCAGTAAATATCAGCACACTGCTGAATCTTTTGGAGGGCCTTGGTGTTCCCTCCCAGATAATTCAGATACTCGACAATTTACTACACAATAGGGAAATTCACATATCACTCAATGGAGTATATACAAACAGTTTTACTCTGAATACTTTAATCCCACAAGGATCTTTACTCAGTGCCCTCCTGTTTGCCTGCTACATCAATCCACTTCTTAAAGACATTGAAGATAACCTGCCTGGAATATATATACCCAGACTCAAAAGAGCGATCAAGGCAGTCGCTTACATGGATGATGTCTTGATCATTCTACCAACTCAGAAATATCTAAACACACTATATGAAATATTGGACAAATATACCAATCTATCAGACCTAAAAATAAATACAGAAAAATCCACAGCTTGGTCTATCCTATCTGGAAAAAAAATCAAATTGCACTTCCAAGCTGAACCACAGAAATTTTGGGATTTAATATTTCAAAATCACAATCAGCAATGTCTAAAGAACTTCAGGCAAAAATCCTTCAGTCCACAGACCAGATCACTAAGACCCTCTCAAAGATATACCTTTTGCTCTATGGTAAGGTTTCACTGCTAAATATAAAGATTTACAGCAAAATTGCATACTACCTGCCAATGATGAATGCAAATAAAACATTCATCAAGAAAATTGAGCAATATTGCTCAAGATTACTATGGAAAGGGAAAACTGTTTCTATCAGCATGAGAAACATGCAGGAAAACAAAAGATTAAATGGAATGTCACTACATTCCATCACTTCAATTAACTATGAGAAATCACACACTCTGATATATAATCTAGTCCAAAAGTATGGCCATGACCAGATCACCGAATCCATAATTTCTACTGACACCCCACCCCCCAAAAAATTAAGCTGGCTTGACCACATAATCCTGTCAACAATGCAACAAAATACAAATTCCTATAACAACTATCAAAGCAAGATCAAGCTATGAGATGCCCATCGCATCCTAAAACAAAATAATCATATCTCTACTACAAGATTAGGAATAACTAATCACAAGCTGATTACCCTATTCAAGTATTGGGCTCTAGAACCAAAATACTTAGATTACTTACTTAAAATTAATCTGGATGCCATGCCGGTCAACTGGTTTCTCAGATATAAAAGATCTATCACCAAAGTCCAATCAATTTGCCACAGCTGTGGCAGGTATGAGAAAACATTTGACCACATAATTAAAACAAGCATGGGTATAGGTAATATTAAAACAATAATATTTAACAATTCAAAGATAGACTACTACAAAATACTTAATATAAAAGAATGCATTCGTGGAAGAGATATTCCTACAATCAGGCTGGCAATTTTCATCACCTATGCCATTTGGATTGTAAGGTGCAAGGTATTATACCAACATCCCAAGCTAGATGAAAACTCATTATTTATTCAGAACATAGAGAAAATTAAACAAAGAGACAAAACTCTTGCAACAACATTCATTTTTCAAGAGACATGGAAGCTATATTTTTTTTAAAAAAAAAAAGCCTGTTAACATACAAAACTGCCAAAAGGATTTTAAAAAATTATACGGGGGGGGGGTATTAAATGTTATGATTATAATAATCAGTAACCATTCAACAATAAAAGGCTATATTAAAAATTTGTAAAATAAAAATCCTGATTATAAAATAAAAATGCAACGAAAATTCAAATTTGAAAATAGTTAAGTTGGGGGGAAAATACTAAAATAAACTCTATTTAACTGAGAATACATTACAAATTTTTAAATATCGACTATAAGACAAAAAAAAACCTTTTAATTTATTTAAAACATTAACATATGAAAGATTGTTAATAGTATTTCTAAAATGATTTTTTAAATAAAGAGATATTTTTATCATACAATGTGAAAATTCTCAAAAAAAACTGCATTATTAAAGAAGAGTGGTTTTAAATATGAAAATAAACTGAGTATTGGAGTAGGGAATAAACAAATGTTTAACTGGTTTTTTTTTTTTTTCAAAAAGAAATGTTTGACTTTTTTTTTCAAGAAAATGTTTTGTTAATTCACGATTTAATTTTTATTACTATTATTCACATAAAACTTGATCTTCTGTGGTTATCTATTTCATATTGTTATGTTTTTTAAATAAATATATGCATTGTGGCGCGTACAATATGAATTAAATGTATTTTATATTCTAATGTAAAAATAAATGTAGCATTGTCATTGTGCAATGTTACTTATTAAACGTTATTAACATTAGGGAATTTATTGTCCAATAATTCACATTATACATAATTTTTTTGAAATCAATCAAACATGAGAATGAACATCTCTATATTTCTTAAAATCAATTAAGTTATTCATCAGTCAAAACAATATAATAATTTTTAAGTCCCACATTTGAAAGGGAAAAAAATTCCTAAATAGAACTGTCCAAGCATTTTTCCATGCAAACTCCATGTATCAAATTTAGTTCAACTAAAATTATTATTGATTATAGAAATTTCATGCAAGATCACAAATAATAACTACTAGTCTTTTACATTTAATGTTTATGCTGCTATTGCAGTGTTGAAAAATGTATGTTTATACATTCATGCATTCTTGCATATTTAAAAAAATAAAAAAAGATTGGAGTCAGAATTCCCAACTACATAATTGTATTGGCACAGTCAGCACTCATAAATATAAACCCATGACAGCTGAGTCCTACATTTATCTAATTGAATTAAAACTAGTAAGGTGTAAAAAAAAAGAAAATAGATTAAAAAAGAGCCTATAAAGAAGACAAAAGATATGATTGTTATTGAAACAAGTTTAACCTTTGGTAAACCAGCATTGTATTTTAGAAATTGCAAAAAATGACTTTGATTGAACAATTTACAAATAAAGGGAGATGATATCCAACCAATTTATGTCATAAAAGAATAAAAATTTCATTTCAATAAAAATTTTATTAACAATAAATAGTGATTACATACTAATAAAGGATAAATAAATGAATAAATTGTACAATAATATGATTATATAATGTTCTATATGTCATCTGGCTAGATTATGTTATGAGAGCACAATGTTATACTCTTATGTGGTTAGGTATAGTGAACAGATTCAAAGAACTTGTTTAATGGTATTAGCATTTTTAATATAAACATGAATATTTTCTTTTATAAATGACTATTCTATAATGCTGGGTAGGTGGGAATTGATAATGAGGAAAAGGAAAGAGCAATTAAAGACCAGGTGTCAGCAAAGACTTTACTGGAGGCAAGGAGCTGGTCATGTTTCTTGATTTTTTTGAGTGTTTGATAGAACAATGGTATGATTTGTGGCGGGGGTAATTCCATGAGACTTTTGCATCTCACTATCCATATGGAATAAAGGACAAAGGTAGAAAGCCTTATTATTGAAAAAACCCCATTATGAATGGCATTTTCGAGTGAGAAAATCATATCAGGTCTTATGTTGGAATTGATTATAATTATATCTTTTAGAGTTTTAAGTCTTGGGCACCGGTGTATAATATGGTCTATGGTTTCATCTTCACGAGCACACAGACCACATATAGGGTCAATGCTGGTAAAACCTCTTCGGTGATAAAGAAACCAATTCGTGGGTAGCGCATTAAGATTTATTTTAATGATGAAGTCAAGGAATTTGGGTTCCAGACTCCATCTTTTGAAGTGTGTAATGAGTCTTTGGTTGGTTATTTTTAGGCTGGTTTTAATGGGTTGTTGATTATAGTTGATTATATTGTATGCTTCCCATAAGGTGATTTTTTGGTTAAGGTTAAAGGATGTTATCGGGTTATAAAGTTGTAGTTGTTGTATTAGGGATGCTATCCATGAACTGGAAGAGGGTGGAGGACGATCTGTCGGTGTAACTTTTTTAATAATGTTAGAGTATCCACAGGAGAGGATCAGATTATGTAGAGTGTTGTGGGTTTTCTGTAAAATGATTGCTTGTAATGAGTAAAATGACAGTCCATTGAACCTGCATGGTCGTTGGATACCTCGCAAGCTAATAGCAACTGTCCTTCCTCTCCAGAGAAGTTTGGTGCATAATCGGTTAATTTTATTTTGAAACTGTTTAGACATTTTAACGAATGGAAGATAATATGAGATTTTTGGCATTATGATCATGTTGAGGAGGCCAACCTTTCCATATAATGAAAGGTATACTCTAGAGAGTGAAGTGGTGATGGCTTCAGTTGAATGGAGGATTGCATCTTGAATCTCTCTTGCCATTGCAGTTGGAGTTTTGTAGATTGGAAAACCTAGGTATCTTTGGGGTTTTGCAGAAAAGGGAGAGTTAATTTGTTTACCAGACATTATCTTCCAGATGGAAGATTTGTTAAAATTTATTTGTAGGCCAAGTTTCGCTGTATTTCTGTTTAATATGTTCATGAGATTAGGAAGGTATTTAATGGTGGGAAGCACAACCATGATGTCATCAATATATTGAGAGAGGGAAGGAAAATTCCAGGGAGGTTTTTTTCTATATCCATCAGAAGAGGGTTGATGTATGCTGTGAAGAAAAGGGCACTGAGTGGGGATCCTTGAAGGATCGACTTATATGGCTTGAAACCTGGTGTGATCTTGCCATCAAGAGAGAGAAAAATCTCTCTGTTGTTGAGCAGATTGCTGATCATCTGTACAATCCCAGCTGGAATGTCGCATTCCAACAAAATATCCAGAAGGATGTTTATCTGGACTGAATCAAATGCTGCCGCAACATCCAGCTGGACAGCAATAGGTTTTGATTTACAACGTCCTCTGATGTAATTGAACAGTGCAGTTACATTGGACATAGCATGCGAGGTTGATGATCCCTTTTTTCCATATTGGTTTGACGAGATATGGCTAAGAATTTGAATTTGGATTTGATCTTTAATGACTGACTCAATTATCTTGATAAGCAATGGGGTCATGGAAATTGGCCGGATACTGTTAATGTCGTTTAGTGGTTTTGCTTTTTTAATAAAAGGCACGAGTGCCACTGGGTAAAGATCTGTTATGTTTCTATTGCCGGAGGCTAGGTGATCAATCATTTTTTTAATAATTGGCACAGTGAATTGACTGAGGTGTTTGAGAAGGAAATTTGGGATGCCATGAAGGCCAGGATGAACGCCGTCAGGGAGAGATGTTATCTTCTTTTTGATTTGGATTTCCATGATGCCATGTTCGCCGGGGTCACCAGCATCTAACCAGCTGTTTATAGGAGGAGCTCCATCTTTTTGCATTAATTGGCAGAATTGTTTGCTGATGTGCTGCATCATTGGAAAGCCAATAAGATTGGTTCCATTAGAATTAATGGATAAGGGAGTGATTTGTTTTTTATTGTATCCCAGTGCCCATCTGAGATAGTCTCTCATCCAGCAGTGTTGTTGTGCTAATAAACATTTGGCTCTTCTGATGGATATATATTCTGCAAGGGACTTTTGCTTGATTTTGTAGAGATTTTTAAGGAAGATAATTTTTTCTGTATTTGTGAAATTTTGCTGTGATGCTTGAAGTTGTATATTAATGTCTGTTAGGTCATTTAGAAGGCCATTAGGTCCTTTGATTTTCCTGGTGTGGTGATTTAATATGGACTGAAGTATTCCAATGAAGGAAAACCAGCCCTCCTCAGCAGGCAGGGAAAGGATGTTTATTTTCTGGAAAAGGATGTATGCCTCAGACACTATCGCTTCAGTCATATTTGATTGGGTGATCATGCGCATGGTTTTACCAGGTCCATCAATGGGTGTAGGGATTGCAATAGGTGTAAGTTGTAAGATTAGAGCCATATGATCAGAGAAAGCAACAGGGGCCAAGGCTGCATCAAGGTTGAAATGGAGGTCTGGGGTGTAGAAAACCAAATTAATCAGGGACTTTTTAGTTTTAGTATAGAAAGAGTAGGCTTCAGGAGGGAAGAAACCCTCTCCACACATTAATCTGCGATTTATTAGATGCAAAAATCTCTTGTTGAAGTCATTGTATGTAGTGTTAAAGTCTCCCAGAAGAATAGTAGGAGAGGCTCTGTTAGCGTTGATGGCATTTAGGATATGGATTATTTTTAGATATTGAGAGGTGTCTTTGGCTGTATATATATAAGCTATGATGATCGGATAACCCCAATAGTCTATTTCTATGACAATAATATTGGCATCTAGGAATAGAATACTAAAACTGTTTGGTGGTGTTGACTTGCTGAGAAGAATACCGACTCCACCTGAAGCAGAATGGCCTATGGAAAATCTAGTAAATCCGAGAGCTGAGAGAAGAGATAATATTTTATGATCAGTCTTATGGTGATATTTAGTTTCACCCATAAGAAGTATATGAGGGGAGCAGAGCGAGAGCCAGTTTTTAATAGCTAGAACTCTATCAATTGAGTTGATGCCACGAATATTAATGCCAGCAATTTTGCAGAACATGATAGATTAATCCAAACCGTCCTCAGCAAAGTGTACCAAGTCAATGTGGGGCATCTCCATGTTAATGAGTTCTGATGTTGTTTGGAAATCAGAGTCTTGTGATTGAACTTGTGGATGGATTGGTGATATATTTGTTGGTTGAGGAAACACATCCATGAAGTCTTCGGTGTCTGATGAAGTAGTGTAATCTGTCTGAGATTCATCAGATGGATCAGTGGTATCGATGGTTATAGGATCCATGGTTTTCCTCTTTTTTTCTATGAATTTGTGAAGCTTTGTGCTGGATATATCTGAGATTTGTTTGCTAGCGGGTGGTGGTGAATAATGTATTGGATGGGAGCTGTCATCATCAGAGCTTGATTTATCTGAGTGAATTGATTTTCTTTTAATTTTCTTATTTGTATTTTGGGTATTTGTTGTGTTGGTTTCTGGGTTTTTTTTAAGTTTATTAGTGTTGTTTTCTTTTTCCTGTACTTTTGATGAAAGTGTTTTTTTATTGTTATAAGAATTTGGTTTAAATTTTAGATCTGAGTCATTTTCGGTTTGCTGTAACTGTTGTGAAACATTAATTATGCTGACTTTTGGGTTGAGTGTTTGATAAGTCTTTTCATCTGGATGGTTGATTACTGCAGGCATTGAAGAATTGAGGACAGTTTGTGGATCACTTTGTTTAGGTTTATTAGACTTAGCTGGCACGAATGATGAAGCATCATTGGTTTTAAGCTGGGTGGGAGTTGTTATAGATGAATTGTTTTGAAATTTTTTAAGTGTATTTTCTTCATCGCCTGGGTTTTCCTTGCTCTCGTTAGATGGTTTGGTCATATTGTCTTCTTTTGTAGAAAGAGTTTGGCCTAGCATTGTTTCTCGGGGATTAGTACAATATGTATCTAATGAATAATCTTGAGTATTATTGGTTTGAGAGATTGGTTTAGTAGCAGTATATGTTATTGCTTGGTTCTCTGATTCACTACTATTAGTGTAGAGGTTGGTGTTTGTTCTTTCTTGAAGATTTTCATTTTGAAAGATAGGTTTGGATGTGAGAGGGTTTGTTGGAGGATTTATTTGAGTCAGATTGTCTGGGATTGTGAGGTTGCTGTTTGAATTAGTCCCATGTAGTGATTGTCTATTTAAAAATGTGATAGCCGTATTAATAGGTCTACCAGGGCATCTGTGAACTTTATTCTTTTTAATACCACAGTGTATGCATATTCTTGCTGCACAATCTTTAATAAGGTGTGTTCTTTGAAGGCAGAAGAAACATTGTGGCTGTACTCCCCTGAAGGTCAAAACCATAGGAGAGCCTCTTGCAGTAATAATGGTGGGTATGTCAGTGGGTATAATGTTTTTCTTTAAAGTAAGTGTGAAGACAACTGTATTGGACAGAATTTGATCTTCGAAGTGAGGGTTTAGTAGGTGTTTAAATTTACTAATTGAACCATAATTAATAAGGATGTCTTGTAGTTCTTGTTCTTTCAAATGGGCAAGGCAGTTTTGAATTCTGCCAGATAGTGTAACTGGACGGTTCATATCTATGGAGCAAAGTATATAATTTCCCAAAGATCGGTAGTTATTTTTAAAGTTCATATGGTCCGCCCACGTTTTAAACTCAACGATAACATAGCGGTCATTGGGATGATTAAGGATCATGTGAATGCCTCTGCCTAATTGATTTTGATTGATTAGACTGTATAATTGTTCTAGAGGGAACTTATATAACGCACATTGTTGATTTGTTATGGCTAAGATTAACGACTTATCGCTGTAGTAGTTTGTAAACGATTTATACAGAGTGTTGGGAATCATTTTGTTAAACTCGTTATTTATTTTTAGGAACATGTCATCATTAAGATCGTTTATATTAAATGAGACATTTTCTAGAGTGTTTGATTCTTGTTCTGTGTCTAATTCTGAGATATTCAAATATAGTTCATTGAAATTATCGGCCTTAATATTTTCGGAGATTCTCTCAGAATTTTTAGACCTTACGATATTTGCGTACGTAGTGGAATTTTTCAATATTGGAAATGAGGAAATTGGTTTAGATTGCAAGTTGGCTGATGTAGCAATGGATTGTTCTGTGCTATAATCTTTGTTTGTTTTGGAATGAGGTTTATTAGTTTTAAAATTTATTTCTTCTTTTTGATTTTTAAATTTACTGTTGACAAACTGTAATGTGACAGCGCTGGTTTTGTCGACCTCTGGTGGAAAAGTTTTAACTTTAAAAAATTCGCCGATATCATCTTGTTGGAAATTTTGTCTATTATTTTCAGATATGGTTTTCGGGGTATTATAGGGCAAAGAAAATTGCTCATTAGAGTCTTCTGCGGGAGCGTAAAATCTTCGGAGAGGAGATGATTGGTTTTTGCTTGTATTGTTAAGGATTTCAATAGTTTCGCTTGATGAGATATTTATGCTATTGTTTATATTAGGGGTAAGTTGAATATTTTCTAAACTTTTGTTGATATTTGCGATGGTGTTTTCATTTGATTTATTGGTTTGTGGGTTTTTATTTGTAGTAGAAGTTAGTTTAGTTGCATTTAGATTAGATCTAAGGCTATAATATTTATGACCGATGGCTGCATTGCTAGGTTGAATGCTGAGATCGGGGTTAACATTAATTTGAGAATTATCGATTATATTATCACTTTCCATAATAAATAATGTTTAAAACCGACTTACCTTGAATAAAAGACGTAAAGGTAAGGGGACAATCGTCCCTGTCTTCTTGAAACTGAATCGCAAAGGGACGCTTTTAATAAGACCAGTTGCAAAGATGGCTGCCAAAAGCGGAAGTGAAAAGAATAAAAATTTAAACATTCATTTTCATATCTCTACAATTTCATTAACCAATTACTGCTACTTTAATATATATTTGCTATAATCTTTTTATTACTTCAAGTAACATAATATTTAGGCTTTTTTATAATTTATAAAAATTATACTTGACATTTTAAACAGATACTACATAAAAATTGTAAAAGAATAGATACTGAACCTTGCTGTAAAATGTGTTTTGTTTGTAACAAAAATTCTAAAGGAAATAAAATTTTGACTAAAGAATACTATTATATACTGCTGTAATGGTTTTTATTTTGTAATATTGTATATAATAATTTACATGTCTAAACATTGACATTGATGCATTTTAAATATTAAAAAAAAACCTTTTAACATAATGGAGAGAATATTTAATGTTTTTAATACTGAGCTATAACTTTTATTATTATATATTTTTTTCATTAATAATATTATAAAATCATAGGAAAATGAAATATTCCCATTTATAATGTAAGTGTATGCATATATCTTTGTATGGATATAGTAATTTTTAAATGAATATAATCAGTCTAATTTTGGAAATAAATACAAAAGCAGAATTAAAAATATTCATAAATTCTTATTATCACAGTTATTGTAAAAAGCTAATCAATGGTATAAAAGACTTAAAAATGTTCAGCATAGCATTGATATAAGTGACTGAAAATGATAAGTTAAAAAAAATTGGAGAGTGAAAGAAAAATTAAACATCATTAATATAACTAAGAATTTCAATGATAATTATATGAGCACTTAAAATTTTCTCCCCACCATATATTTTTAAAACATATGAATAATGATGTCTGAAAAAAAAATGACCCCAAGATATATCAGCACTTTTCAATTATCCCACTTCACCATCTCATCAAGTCTTTATTATTTGTTCAATATTTCTTAATATCAAATTATTATACAGACATTTGCAAGTATTAAACTTTCTGTACTCATAATTCTGACACCAACCACTTCACATAAAAAAGTAATGCTTATACTAATCATTTATTAAAATATAGATATGGACCTTAGATCTCAATCAAAGATTAATGTATTTATTTTCATTAAATGCAAACAAGTTGTATAACTCAACATTGTTTCTCTTTTTTGTTTAAAATCATTTAGATATAGAAACACCTCTCCACTTATAAATTATAAATATTAATCTTTATATCTAAGTTAGGAATAATATGATTAATAATAATTGCTAATGTATTTATCTAAAGTAGATTTCAATGCTTAAATTCAGAAAGTTTAACATTTGTAAATCAAATTGTAATATATATGTATATATGCGCATCCAAGAATATATATAAACATTCTACATTCTTATTAAAACAGGCAAAACTCTCATAAAGTAGTGCCACTCAGTGCCAACCAGAGTAATCAATGGATGCCAGAAGGCTTGTGCATAAAATCCCCATCTAGTGCCTACTTATCCAATACCCCCAGACTAGTTTCTGGCTTGTGGCCTTCGTCAGTGAGGAGCTTTGGATCTAAGAGCACTGCACCTAGATCTTAATAACAATTATGTGCTAGCATAAAAAATAGTGATCATGTGATTCTACATTCTTCATAAATTGCAACTTTTATAATTTAAAATATTTATTTAGATAAAATAACTATATTAAAAATTACTTATAGCAATAAACATAAATTTTTTGGTACAAAAATAATGATGATTTTTCTTTTAGTTTAAAAGTCATTCATAATGGTATTATCTGAATAAAATATCAAAAAATATCAGTTTACTTTTAAGAACACTTTTACTGAAATTTTTTTTATTTGAAATAATCTTATTTGTTAAATTAAAATAACAATGAAGGATGAAAACATGTTTTGAATAATTTGTATAGCAGTATAATTTTTTTTAATAATAAAATTTTACTTTAATAAAATATCTTTGATAAAAATTAATCATACCATTTGTATATACTTTATTTCTGCTTTATCTATAATTACGATGCATCGAGATTCTGTTTAGAATTTCTTTATATATACTTATAGAAGACCAATACAGAGACTTCAGACCACTCAAAGAAGCATGGAGAGATGTATGTTGGGAGTGACAAAAAGAAATCAAAGATGCAATATATGGGTAAGAGAACAAACAGGTGATACTGATCTCATTAAAAAAATTAAAAGACTGAAGTGGAGTTGGGCTGGATATATTGCTAGAAGAGATTATAATAGATGGACAATTGAAATCTTAAACTGGATTGCAAGAGATTGTAAAAGACCGAGAAAGAGACCACATGTGAGATGGATGGATGAAATAAGAAAGTGTGCAGGTGTGATGTGGAGAAGAGAAGCTAAAGATAGGAGAAAATGGATTGAACTTGGAGAGACCAGCCTGCAGTGGATTGATAATGGTTGATGATGATGATAACTTCTAGTTAAAAAACGCATCCTAAGTACCACGATGTGTGTCTGTATATATAAAACTTGTAATAAATCATTTTTAAAATAATTTCAACATATATAAAAAAAATCTTTAAAATTAATCATATCTTTTGTGCGTATTTAAAAAAAAAGAAGTTAATACTATCATTTTAAAAGTAAAGGTCTAAAACAAACTTTGACAAAAGCCAGACATGACCCTAAAAGAAAAAAACCTTTAATACATAAATTAAAATCATTTATACAAATATGAAACTATTTTCATTTTAATAAAAAAAAATGCCAAGCTATTTATGTACTTTTATTAAAAAATATATCATTATAAAAGATCATTAATAATATTTTAAAGCATTATAACTTACACAAGAAAAGTGTACATTTTTCTCACTTTTTCAAAGATTTTTATTTATTTGATTTATTTGACAAAAGAAATAGTTTCAGTCACAAATTATAATATTCTAAATTTTAGTTACACTCTTTCACACTGCTGTAGTCCCTTTTATTATTACAAAGTTTTATGTCCAACAAAATGTGATTCTTTTTATAAATAAAATGAAGAAAGTGTTCATTATATTTCAAAATTCTTTAAAATGTTTTCTTATATATTTCTTTTTATATTTTAGTATAAACATTCTAAACTGACAATATAACATTATCGTTTTAATATCTATATCAAGAAAAGTGATTTATCTCACTTATTCTGCTACAAAGAATCACTAAATCTAGTATTAAATATTCACCTCAAAACTTATTTTTGTCTTACTGGGTCTCTTCAGTGAGAAGCACCAGATTATCTAAGCTTATTATCTGAAAGTCAAAATTCACACTAAGATTTTGAAATCACGTTAACTTGTTTTGTGTAGTTATATAAGTCTGACCCAGCCTGTAGCAATATATTCAAGTGCCCAAAACTTTATGCTAATTGTAATTAGAGGAGATTTGAACCCAGACTTTCTAGTTCTCTTCAATCATTCATTCTACCTTATATAACCAATCCACATGACCACTTACATGTGAAAAAAATAAATGATTTCCAATACATGTATTTCATGCTGAACTAACATTCATCAATTGGTCCAGATCATCATCTCCCACACACATATATATAATCAGTGCTTGGTTTATATTAAGGTAAAAAATCTTTAAACTTTAATGGACAGTCTTTAATCTTTTCCATTCTCAACTTTTCTGCCATCACTATTATTGAAAATCTGATGATGGCATGTTTAAATCCCTTATTTTGCTAATTTTATTATCATGCTCATGTTGACTGTAAGTCAATCTGATTCCTCATATGTAGGATCGTAAGACTATATTAAATACATGGAAGAGGGATGGACAACATACAAGCTGAATTTGCAATATTCAAATACAAGTATAGTATATATACTTAAGATAGATGTAATTAGAGGGGATTTGAACTCAGACTTTCAAGCTTCCTTCAGTCATTCATTTTATCTTATACAACCAATGTACATAACTACATATCATGTGAAAAGGATAAATGATGTCCAATAAATGTATTTTGTGCTGAACCAGCACTCATCAGTTGGTCTAGACCAGTGTTCTTCAACCCTTGGTCCGCGGTCTGGCACCGGGCTGTGGAACTTTTCTGCAGGTCCGCATGCTAGACGGGCAGTAAAAAGTTTGTAATAATAAATAATTAAGAGTTTAAACTTTTAATTAATATAGCCAATTTTTATTTATTTTTTCATCTCATTTTTACCCAATTTAAAAAAAAGAAAACAGAACGAAAACAAAATCTAATCAATCATTCATAAATTAATTTGTTTTTCTAGTTATCACAGATGTTTATGGGGGGGGGGGTAGAATTAAATTTTTTATTACTTTTCTAAAAAAAAAGTTTTTTATTATATAAACTCCATATATATATATATATAACTTTATCTTATATATTTAACATTGTTGTTTTGATCAGTTGTAATAATTATGCTTATCTTTAAGAAAATTTATCTATAGACTTCTGCTGGTCTGTGAAATCTTATCCTTATTTTTGCTGGTCCGCGGACCCTTATCCTTATTTTTACCAGGCCGCAGGTGTGAAAAGGTTGAAGACCACTGGTCTAGACCATCATCTCCCACATATATATATATATATATAATCAGTGCTCTGTTTATATTAATATAGCAAATCTTCAAACTGTAATTGACAGGCTTCAACCTTTTTTGTTCTCCAATTTTTCAGTCATTGATGACATTGAAAGTCTGATGTTGGCATGTTCAAATCCCTGGTCATTCCAATTTTGTTGTCACATCCATGTTAACCATAAGTCAATCTGATCACTCATATGTAAGACCTTAAGACCATTTTAAAGACATGGAAGAGACACCATACAGGCTGAATTTGGAGTATTTAAATACACACATAGTATATACACTTAAGATAAATGTAATTAGAGGTGATTTAAAACCATACTTTCAAGCTCCCCTTCAGTCATTCATTCAATCTTCTACAACAGATACACATTATGCTAACTTTATACATTTTTGATTTTTTGGAAAGGATGAAATATATCCATCAAAACAACATATAACTTTCTTTACTTATTTTTGAGATTTGCATTAGGAAGAATAATTTAATTTATTTTTACTTTGCTCCAACATCATTTATGGTAAGTTTCAATAATCAATAATATTAGTAAATAGTGCTGTATACATTTATCTAGAACAGTTTTTGTCTAGTTGCCTTCTTCAGTGAAGAATAGCAGATTTGCACCCATAATGCTCAAAAACTAATTTAGAGATGTGTAAATATAGCATTATTATCTATCCATAGAGCTATCAAGTGTTACAACAGGAAACTCTGTAATAAAATAACTAAATTTATCTCTAATGCAGATATAGAAACAAATCAAAGAATCATGTGATTGTTTAACTAGTGCACTGCTGTAACAACCATAATAAAATATTGTTGTTATTATTTTTTATTGTTACTATTCTAATAATTTTCATTTTTTTTTTGATGCAATCTTTGCTTTCTATTTAGAAAATCTCACGCCTCTATGTAAAGTCATTTGCATAATCATAGATCCAGTACAAATTGGTATGCTGCTCAAAAAATTGATCATATTCTTCAAAGGGTAATTCTGACAAAACATAATGAAAGACTGCCAAAATAAATTATTAAACCTCTAACACCATCAATAATAATAATTTACAAATACTATCCTGTGTGTTTAGTCATATTTCTGGAGTGTTGGACATAATAGCAAACAGTCTTGGATTGATTCTCAGCTGAATAAAAAAATATCAGTAGAGTCATTTGACTGAAAATATTATTCTGAATTTTGTATGTGGATGGGTGAACAAACATTACATAAATTGCTGGGAATATGATCATATAATTACATATTTAATAAGTAATAAGTAATTACGCAATTTTAATACAAAAAAGCATTCCATTCTAATGTAAAGTAAATTAAAATATATTAATTGATTTTATATAAACACCAGGTCAAAAAGGTAAAACAAAAAAACATTTGTAACTACATTAAGAAACTGATAGACTTATAAAAATGCAAAAAGTATCGATTTTATAATTGTTGTGAGTAAAATACAATCAACTATTGTTCTAAATTAATGCAATGATAGTGTCTATAACGCCTATGATTTGGATTTAAATCCAAATCAAGTAAAGCTCAAAATAAAAAATTATCTCAACTCTCATCCACAATCAACTAGAAAACCAAGTGAGTAATGATTTTCCTCACCTTTCCTTAATGAGAAACTTCTGGAGAGGTTTTTAATTTGCAGTGGGATATTCAAAGGCTGTTTTTAGTTTACATTGCTTATTCTACACTGACTACTTATATAATAAAGTGATTATACTATTTAAAACTTCCAAAAAAAGAGAAATAAGTAAGATCACTTATGTTTATTACCTGTTAATGAAGATTTCTAAATTATATTCAGCTGAAAATTTCAAAATCAAAATATTAAAAACAAATCCGTAAATTTGCACTTCGAAAAACAATGAGAACTTTGATTTTACCAATGATGTTTTTAACATTAGAATAATTGTATTAATACTTATTTTTTAAAAAAATAGTTTTTATTTTTTATGCTGATATGGATTATTAAAAATAATAATTGAATAGTTTATTGTTTTGAGTTAAAAAGAAATTTGAGCATCTGGAGTGATAAAGTTGAATTCCTGATCCATGGACCTTTAGTTGTATATTCTGCTTCTATCACTACACTAAAGCACTCAATTTTATAAAAAATATTTAGGCTATCTGATAAAATCCTTACCACTATTAATAATGGTTATAATGATCTTGATTTAATTAATCATTAAAATGTATTTGTTATTTATATTCACTTCATTCTTTATTTTTTTTTTACTCTGATATTGATATTAGCATAATTTAGTAACCATATAATATTTAAATTCATTTGTTATGCATGTATAGGTGTGCATATATATATATATATATATATTAAAGTATAATAATGGGAAATTATAATTTACATATATTTTTTTAATGTATAACACCATTTTATAAACATATAACTGCATTTTCTGTTCATTTTTGTTTAACATTAAGATATATTTGTTGCCATACAATTTTTAATACTTATTTTATATACTATCAGTTTTAGTTCACATCACTTATAAATTGTAATGTTGCATACGTATTTTTGATTTTAGATCATTTTAATTTTTCAATTAGCATACAGAAATACTTTTGAAACAAAATTAATGAATATTTTTATTTGTTTACATATTCCATTTATAATTTTTACATTATTTTGGTATTTATATTTTACTTGGATTTACTGATGATCTGTATGCGAATCGATTAAAGCTTGGGTTAAGATTTCCTAGTTTTAGTGCGCTGGTAGACAGCACACATCCGGGAATTGATGAGCTTTTTTTCCACAATTGTCATAACCAATTCACGTTATTAATTAAAAATAAAAATATATAACCTTGGATTTATTAAAAATATAATCTTGTGGACAATAAAACTATAGCTTTCAAAATTAATTATGTGTGTGTTATTTAGCTGGATATAGGTCAACAGGCAGTGATAATCTTGGTTCATACATAATGATGGTTTGCCATCCTTATAAAAATGTTAGAACAATTTAATTATAATCTCTATTTAAATTAATTAAGTCCATGTTGTTCATTTCTAAAAAAAAAAAACAGACTTTAAAATGGAAGGAAACTACTCATAACTGCTACAAACTATAAAAACATAAAATTGGTTTAACTGTGAATCATTGTCATTTTAATTACTTCTTAGAATAATTTTAATAATTATCAATGTATCATATCACTGAATAATTAATTATTGTATTAGTTTTTATATATATATTTATTATTTCTTACAGTCATTTTTTAGTAAATTTTATGACCATAATGTTATTAAAAAAATTATAAACTCGTAATCATTCAATATATTATCAATAAAACGAAATAATAGACAACATATTGATATACAACTTAATTTAATATTATCTAATCGATTTTCATTTTAATATGAATCTTTTCAATATTACATTTTTAAAATTTATTATATAACAAGGAATGTTGTAGAGCTTTATACACTCTCTAGTGGTCATCACTAGTAATAAATTCATGAAATAAACATTTTTAAAAAAAATTATACATATATATATATCAATTTTACAAGTTCTTATTCACCTTTTTACTACCTTATAACTACTATCAATAATCAAATAAAGAATTTATGACTTATATTATCCATACACATACATATATACATACAATAGAAATTTGTATAACATTGCAATACTAACCATATATCAAAATTTTACTAAAAATTTTCCAGAATCATGGTTTCATCTATTAACAAATAGACCCTATCAAGTGAAATTCAACTAAACATACAATATATATATATATACATAACAAAATAGCCTTCCCATCATTCATTTTAAAAACCAACTTCCTTTAACATCAAATGATGTATTCAAGAGATTGACGGTCAAAAGTTTCAAAAAACTTTATCGTCAAAGTTTTTTTTCACTCTTCTTTTCAATTCAATTTTTTCATAACTTCTACATTGTCAAATAATATTTTATGACCTACATTTACTTTATTTTTTATTTTTTTTTGCCATATAAATCGTCAATTAGTAAATTGATTTATAAGAATAGTTTTTTATTGGGTGGTATGAATGTGGCCTGAAAGAAAGGTTTGAATTTAATTTTTTTACTAAATAATTCAAAACAGTCAATTGATTGCAAATCTATTTCTGGGGTAGTTTGTAAGATTTTTGCAGTTGTCATAAAATATATATAGGTCAGAGTAAATTAAGACAATGAAAGAGTTGAAGTTTATAAGAGTAGAGTTAAAAAATGAATATTATATTTCAGCTTTGTATATTCGTCAACTGAACAGAGGTCATAAAATATTATTTGACAATGCAGGAACTATCTTTTATGAAAAAAGTGAATTGAAAAGAAGAATAAAGGACACTTTGATGGTAAAATTGTTTGAATCTGAGGTCATCAATCTCATGAAGATATCCTTTGATGTTAAAAAAGCTTTGTTTTTGAAGTGAATAATGGGAATGCTATTTTCTTTTGTATATATGTGTGTGTGTTGTATGTTTTGTTGAATTTCACTTGATAAGATCTATTTGTTAATAGATGAAACCATGGTTGTGAAAGAATTTTAGTAAAATTTTATTTTTGACTAAGATTGTAATGTTATATGAATTTCTATTTTATTAATAATTATTAGTATAATTTTTATATAACGTTATAGTACTACTATAAATTGGCGATTATAAATTTAAAAATTGTAAAAATTTTATTGGCTTTAATTTTTATAGTTAAGCAAATATATTCATCACTGCCATTGGTTGTATAACATAGAATATTATCATTATCATGTTTAATAGTCTCTCATACTAGCCTTTATAAGAAATATATAGTTTTATAAAGCATTTCTGAATGGTTTTTCTAGCATTTTTATCAACTTCTATAGTTGTATAAAGAAAATATGTATACTCATATTTCATTGTTATACTTATTAAAAAATAAAGTTATCAAATTGTATAAATCAAAAGTACATGTACACATAAAACAAAGAATTCAACAATTAGAACTATAGAATAGAATTATAAATCCAATATTACAACCCTAAAATATTTTAATAAGGGATAGAATAAACAGCTATTACATTTTTACATTTTGAATGCATGTATGTGGAAATGTATGTGTTTAGGTTTTTATTTATCAAAGACTGAATTAGTTATATAGAATATTTATTTAATAATATTCAGTAAAAGGTTAACATAAATTAAATTAAATAAATATCTGAAAACTTTATAGTTTTATTTTATTTTAAATAAATATTTTTAAAATTATTTTAAAACCTGGAAATAAAGGGGAAGCCATTAAAAATTGAAATTTCTTCATTTTTGAATGGTATTTCTAAAGTTTCACAGCCTTGATTCAAAAATCTTAACTCTTAATATCTTGCTGGGTTGTAACTATGATGAACTCTCCCAATAACTCACAGACAAAGAAACACTCAATACATAACGGATGTTATTCTATCACCCAGACATCATGTGATAGCTAGTATAAAAGCTGAAGTTTGGAAAATCCAGATAGTCTTTACAAATTTTTATTGCACTCAAAACCTAAACAGGTTAAAACTTTTAAATAGACATTTTGCTTGTCATCTATATAATGTTCAGCTAGACTAAACAACTAGGCAGTTGCTATTGCTAGACAAATGACTTCTTCACATCATTCTAGAAGAAAGATGAACATCAACAAATAAACTAGAAACTATCATAATTCACAAATTTTTTATTTCAAGAAATCTTATTTATTACAATCAACTCTTATTGAAAAAGTTAAACAAATTGACTTATGAAATACTGTGTTACAACTTCAAAACAATAAATTTCTGGATTTCTTCAATTGAAAGCATAAATAGTAATTGGATAATTATAGTTATTAAATTCAAATAAGTAGCTGGTGTTTATTTTCAAATTATTTTAAAAATAATTATTTTCTTCACTATAAGAAAGGATGCATATTTGCCTCAGTGTTGTGATGGTCTTGTCTTTAATTATGTAAGAAAAACTTAAAACATTTTTTTCAACTCAAATAACACTTTATAAATTGTAGCTTAGAGAAATAAACTGTGATCCAAAAAGTAATGAAAATCGTTTTGTTTTGGATTATTAGATATAATCAGACTTACTGGTCTCATGGATTTGAGTAGATTAATTTTGTATCTCAAATTAAAAAAGTAATGAATTAAAATCTTTTGGATAAAAATATGGCATCTGTGCAGATGAATTAAATCTCACTGCTTGGAATAAACTGATATAAACTGTGAATTTGTATCCAGTTCTTAAGGAATTGCATTATGAATTAACAATGGTAAGTATGTAAATAACATTCAATGATTAATGGATTAGAAAAGCTAAATATTTAAATGCCATTCTTGAATTGTGGATTATCAAAGTAAATATTAAATATGATAAATGTCTAGGGAAGGTTAATGTGTTTAACACAACTTACCTTGAATCAACAAGTATGATAAAGGGAATTTATTAATCTTTATGCTGTTTACAGAATTATATAAGAAAGAAAAATGATTTGTGCTTTACATTATCTGTGATGCTATTATTTTAAAAATGGTTGTAAATTCCCAAAACTCTGAAATATTTTGCATGTAATTTGAGGATTATTTAATATATTTTCTCATAATTATTTCTTTCTTTCTTTGTTATTGTTGTTGCTGCTGCTGCTACTGCTACTGCTGCTGCTGCTGCTGCTGCTGCTGCTACTGCTACTACTACTACTACTACTACTACTACTACTACTACTACTACTACTACTACTACTACTACTACTACTACTACTACTACTACTACTACTACTACTACTACTACTGCTACTACTATTATTATTATTATTAATGTAATAAACTTTCTCAGATACTACTATGCCATGTACAGACAATGTTTTATTTAAAATTACTATTGATAATATTGAATGGGAGTAAATGGGCTTTACCTTAGGTTTGGATTGAATAAACGTAAGTAACTATTACACTTATATCATTATCATCAATCATTATTAATTCATTGCAAGTTAAATCCATCTTCTCTGATCTCTAGCCTCTCTTCTCCACATTACACCTGCACACTTTCATATGTCATACATCTATCCCACATGTGGTTTCTTTCTGGGTTTTTTACAATCTCTTGGAATCCACTTTAAGATTTCATTGTCCACCTATTATCATCTTTTTTAGCAATATTTCCTGCCTAACTCAACTTCAGATGTTTAATTATTTCAGTGATGTCAATAAAACCTTTTGTTCTATTACTCATGTATTGTATTTTCAATCTCTTCTTGTTATTCCCATAATGCATCACCCCATACTTCCTTGAGATATCTGGAGTCTCTATATTGTTATTCTATTAAGTATCCAAGTCTCAGATCCATAAATAAGAACTAGTAAAACACATTTACTATAAACCTTCCTTTTCAAACACATAAGCTTATTTCCTTTTAATATTAAGTTATTTCTATGAAAAGTGCTCCAACCAAGTTTAATTCTATGATTTTCCATCTGTAATAATAATCTGATTAAGGTATTTGTAATCATTTCACTTCTACTAACTCATCATAATCAATCTTTATTTTCATCTTTTGAGAAAATCCTTTGAACACTATTTTAGTCTTTTTAACATTTATTTTTAGTCCTACTTTCTTACTTTCATCTGGTAACTCTTGCAACATTTCCTGAAACTCTGAAGCATTATTTGCAAAAACAACTACATCATCTGAAAAATCTTAATGACTTAAATAATTTCCAACCACTTTTACTCATTTAACTTAGTTTTAATCCACAAAATACTTCTTGCGGCATTGCTATAAAAAGTTTTGAAAATATGGAATTACTATCTTACATCATTCTCAATGTTAATCTTCCTAATATCATTATGTAATCTAATTGTTGCTGCAGTATTTTTATAAATATTCATCAAAATATGACAATACCCTGGATCTATAATTTGATCAACCAATGCTTTAATCACTGAAGAAATGCTTATAGAATCAAATGCCTTTTCATAATCTACAAATTCAATGCATAATGGCAACTCATATCCATTGATCCTTTCTATAACTTTACTCAATACTTTGGTATGATCTACTGTACTAAAACCACTTTTAAATACAGCTTGTTCTTTTCTTTGGTTGAAATCCAATGTTCTCTGTAAAATTTTTACCAAAATAATTACGTGTCTACAACAAACTTTGGATTTTAACTGAACAAAAGATCAAGCTGAATTTAAAAGTAGGTTTAGTACAATAGATGACATCCAGTATTGAGAGAAATTATAAAAAACAATGAATATGAATTGTTATTATTATGCTTTAAATTTCTAGATTATAAATAGGCATTTGATTCTATAAGCTTTCTTTAATGATCATCAAGGTATAGATCCACGATATTGTCATACTCTGAAAAATATTTATAAAAATGCAACAGCAACAAATATATTACATAGTAATACCAAGAAGATTAACATCATATCCCAAAACTTTTTTACAACAGTTTTACAATAATTTTATGAATTAGAATGGAAAGCTAAGGAATACATGTAAATGAAGATTATTTAAGCCATCTAGGTATTGCAGATGATGTAATTGTTTTTAAATAATGCTTTACAGCTTCAGAAAATATTGCAAGAGTTATTAGGTGAAGTAAGAAAATAGAATTAAAGTAATTGTTAAGAAGACTAAAGTTATGTTTAATGGATTTCCTCATAAAAAGAAAATATAGATTGATAATGATAAGTTAGAAAAAATTAACAATTATAAATATCTTGGTCAGATTATTACTACAGATGGAAACATAATGGATAAAATTAATCTACAGTTAAATATGATTGAAGTCCTTTTGGTAAAAATAATTTAATATCAAAAAAAAAATTCATTTGTGTTTGAATAGGACTTTTAATAACTGTATAAATGTATATTATCAGTTCTTACATATTGATCTTAGATTTGGACACTTAGCAGAAGATCAAAACAGAGTTTTCAGACCATTCAATGAAGTATGGAGGAATATATGTTAGGAGTACCAAAAAGAGATTGAAAAACAAAATACATCAATGATAGAACAAATAGTTGTTACTGACATATTGAAAGAGTTAAAAGTTTGAGGTAGAGTTGGGCTAGATATTTTGTTAGAAGAGATGGTAATAGATGGATAGATAGAATCTTAAACTTGATTCCAAGAGATTACAAAAAACCTAGATAGAGATGACATGTGAGAGGATGGATGAAATAAGAAAGTGTTCTAGGATGATGTGGAGAAGAGAGGCTTTTAGACAACAAAAAGAATCTTCAAAAGAAAAACCAATTATTGGTATTGTACTGTACTCATACATTTCAAAAATAGCAGACAAACTAAGGAAAATCTGCAATAAGTATAATATCAGAACGGTTTTCCAGAGCCATACCACACTATGAGGAATTATAACATCTACAAAGCCTAAACTTAAAATGCTGAAAGAAAAAAACTGCATCTATAAAATACCATGTGAATGTGGAAGAACATACATTGGTGAGACCAGTCATCCCAATGAACAGTGCTTGCCAAAAAACTGATGATTAGAAGATAGAAACAGATGTGTCTAAGGTATCTGACCATGTATATGCCAATGAATATATGTTCAATTGGTAAAATACAAAAATATTTGGATAGAGAAAAGCTACAAAGAAAAAAAGTTAAAGAAGGTGCTCACATGACAATGGCAAACAATCCCATAAGCCAACCTAGTGTGATTATACATGAGTGTGATTATACATAATGTATGAAAACCACTAAGTAAATGCTCTTTGGAAAATGTAGAGAAATCGAAAGGAAAATCATACATAAGTCTATGAAATTTTTACTGACTTGTCTTTGGCAAGATAAGTCCGTTTGGTAGAGCATTACCTTAAAATTCAATGCTAAATATTTAAGGGTCCAGGTTTGAATCCCATGCTAGTACTGTCACTGGTCAGGCCAGCAACACCTGAAGAAAAAGGAAGAATAATACCTCTCAAAATGTTGTGCATATATTAACCTGTTTGATGTGCTATTACTAATAGCTGAATATATTTGAAATATTTAAATAAAGTTAAATTTTTGTAAAGATATACTCATATTAGATGATGAAAATACTCCAATATAAAAATACAATTAAGTATTAATGATTTATATGTGAATGTACACCTTGTACATCATAAGGCATAGAAGGTGAATACACTGATCCTCATGTTAGTACAAAGACTCCTTTTTGAATGAGTAAAATAAACTATTTATATATTTTTTGAAGGATGTGTGTATTATTAAACAAATCTATTAAGTTCTTGGCATAAAAAATGTTTTCATGTTTCTGAATCTTTGTGGCAAAGAGTGCATAGATTGTCTACATTTTATCAGTTTCTTTTATAATTTAGGAAGTATTATGTGGGTAATCATATTTAAGTAAAAAGTCATATTTTGGTTCAAGAGGCCAGAATTTGAATTTATGGCAAAGTTGTTTGTTGGTGTAGCTGAGTACAGTTTTATCATCATCTTGTAGAGGATATAAAAGTGAATATAAATTTCCCACTATTTGAATTTATTTTGAGGTGGTTGAAAACCAAATTTTTTATAGACTGTGTTTTCAAGTATTATTGAATAGGAGATCGTTTGTCTGTGGAAATGATTTTACAGACTGTTTGTAGATATGGGAATTTTTTTCCACATGCAGAGATTATATTAATTGTTTTTGTACTCTAAATATAAAAATTGATCAAATCTCTTAACCATTTTGTAAGAATGGATTTTTTGAGATGTTTTATGAATATTAAGATTAGCTTTTTTATCCCATGAAAGCTTCTTGTAAAGTGAGACTATTTGACTACTAAAAACTTTGGTGTAAAATATTGTTGGAAGGTAATATATAATTTTTATCATGATCAGCATGTTAAAAATGATACCTTAGCATAATTTGATAGGTAGAATTTAGTTAGTGAATTGATTATAATTTCTATTTGATTTTAAGTTTATTTTGTATAAGTGATTACATTGGTGAATTGTTCATGTAGAAATGGAAACCAAGAAATGGATTAGGGTTGCTTTTACAATGTTTTGTTATACAAGTGCTGAAATATATGTGCTGCACAGGATTTTTAATGTTGAATGTTTGTATAATCAGAAAGAATTTTTTGACATTTGGAATGTGTTCTATGTAAGCTATACATGAGATGTTAGTGATTTGGTAAGGTATGTAAATTTCAAGTATTTCATTATCTATAGTGTCCTTGTTAGATGAAATTTACATTTGGAGTTGAGGTTTTACCATTTAGAATAATGTATATTTCACAGTTTAATAATAGATTAGAAAATACCTTTGGTACTTGATTTTGTTCCAGGATGTTAAGAAATGTATTTATTGGTATCATGTCAAAGTCTGCTTATATGTCTAGCTGAATAACAATCGAACTGTATTTTTTGTTGTTTCTTATTGTTTGTATTATTGTTTTGAATAGAGATGCTGCCTGCTCAGTTGAGTATTCATTGTTTTGAAAATTACATTTTTGATGATTTTGATATAATATAGGACTCTATTTTGTTATTGATTACTGATTCTATTCTTTTGGTGCTATGGGAAGACATTGAAAATTATCATAAATTTGTTAATGTGAAAACTACATCTTTTTTTTCATAAATGGAATGAGATATTTGATAGAATCCTGATATTCTGTATATGACTTTAAGTAAACAATTTGTGAAGTTAGATTTCTTGAGTTATAAATTTATTAAGGTGTTTATATACAAACTTAAGGATCCTATTTATTTTAGTAGAGCATTAATCTGATATTGTCTCTATTTTTTTCCTTCTGGTTTGCTACATGAAAATTGTGAAAAATTGAGAGGTATATTTATTGGAACCTGATTTTAAAATACATGAATATTTGCTCCAGCACAAAATCTCCACAAATAGTATCTGATTGCATTTTAATGATGGATGGAACTTGAACTGGAGGGGATGATCCAATGCCCCATCTGATATAATTTCTGGTTAAGATGTAAAGCTTATTTAAGAATATTTTTTATTGCTATGTATTCTTTACATTGCTTTGAAATAGATTGGTATATTCTTTTTAGTGCTAGAAATCAGAATGGTCATGGTTTTATTGTGATAAAGTGTGTCATCCATAAATCTTTGGAGTTTTGTTGGGAATGGTATGGTCAATGGTGAGATGGTTGATATTGAATGATATTACACACCAGGTTTGGGCAGAACCTATATGTATTTTTTTCATTTTGTTCAAATAAATATATATTTTTGAAAATAGAAATTCAGGTGTGCATGATGGAAAAAAAATCTGATGGTCTTTCCAGTAATGGTTGATCTGACATTGAAGCCAAAATCCATAGATAATATAACAGTTGCATGATCAGATAGAATGAAGTTTTTTTAGAAAAACATTCATTATGTTATTTAAAGATGGTGAATAGAATACCAGGTATATCAGCAATGAATATCTATCATTATTAAAAAAAATACAGATATTTTTGGCAGAAACTCCTTTCCACTTTTAATGGTGAATGAAAGAAGATGAAGCCATTTATTAGTGAAGTCTTTATATGGCATGTTGAAATCTCCTATGAGTAATATTGAATGTGGGGTGTTCACAAATTTGGATTTCAGAATTAGAATTAATGTATTTATAAAAATGGAACCTGGAGGGATGTATACAAGTGATATATTTCATATTATTGTATTGTGTTGAATGACAACAATTATAATATGTGCTTCAATATATAATATTTTAAATGAACTGAAAAGACATGATGATATTTGTTCCTGTTAATGGTGTGTTTGTTGTTTTTGAAACTGTTATGAATCCTTTGTTATATAATTTGTTTGATGCATCAGTCAATTTGTGATCCACTGTAAATTTTTTTTATCATGCCAAAAATGTATGGTTAGATGATATAATACCATTTAGTTAG
This sequence comes from Epiperipatus broadwayi, assembly GCA_028023455.1. NCBI lineage: Eukaryota > Metazoa > Onychophora > Udeonychophora > Euonychophora > Peripatidae > Epiperipatus > Epiperipatus broadwayi. The sequence goes on along the minus strand of JAQFVV010006212.1, from coordinate 679,636 downwards.
AAGTTTAATATGTTCAGGGGAGTTTAAGCCTCTGACATTACAGGTATCTACATTAAGTTTCATTTTTAGTGAGTATTTGTTATATATATTGTACCGGGTTCGAATATGAGAGGTTCGAAACACCAGCCTCTTAGGCAGAGAAGGACATTCTTGGAGAGTATGTAGGTCCAAACGATAGCTATAAAATATATAACTAGTGTTACATTTCCAGGACATAACTTCTTCTCAACTGTTGAATTCAACACCAAGTTCAAACCACTTTTTTCTTTTGTATAAATACGGTCACCAGTTATTTATCCAGAAGAATAAACAACACACTTTGAACAATGGCTGCTAATTCAATGCCTAGCTACCCATGACTAGCTCAGTTATTTGTAATCAATAAGAATTTATTCCTTAACTAGTGGCACAAAAGAATTGATAAAAGAATGGATGAAAGAATTGATAAAAGAATTGGTAAAAAGAATTGACCCACAAAATAAAGCTTAAGTTTAAAGATAATTATACTCTAACTTTAAATATTTTTATAAATCTTATTTACTAACATAATACTGGTATTTTATATATAATGATCACGCACATATTAATTCACACCCTGACATATATAATAAAGCAGTAAATAATATAAAACCCATATATTTAGAACACACAAATTAATAGTTCATTTTTATGTGCTAGAGTGTTCATATACTTGGCTCTTGGTTTTACAAAGGCAATGGCTACTTTATAAATGAATATAAGAAAATGTTTTTACCTAGGATTTTAGAACGTGGATGCATCTTGCTGTTTGCTGCTTCTAATGAGATATTTCTAACCAGTTAGATTTGAAGTTTTCATGTGGAGATTTGATGATTATTAGTTGGTATTATTCCTGGAGACAATTAGATATTGACAGAGATTCTTCAAGCTGTTACGCAAACATTATTTTCATGGGCAGGTCTTGCTGTTTTACTGGACTTCAGGATAGAGACAGCCACATGTTTCCTGTGGTTTTAACACTGCATTCTTGATTGATTCAAAATAAACTGAACTGTTATCTGAACTGACTGACTGAACTGATTGAACGATAAAAATTTACTATTTATATGTAAGGCATGTTTTTGTTTTCATGTCTGCCAGCAATATGTTGTTGAAATTCCTTCATTGTTTTTTGCATTCCTTTGAGATAAGCTTATAATCCTGTTGTTGGAAATATTAATTAGCAGTTGTGATTAGTAGCCCATTACTGACTTTGTTGTTTTATTTTTAATTAGTAGCCACCGCTGTGATTTTTAATGATAACTTTCATTTATTTTTAATATTTAATACACATATGTTTATTTATTATTTACAATCGCATATATATATTTTACTATAAAGTTCACATTAATTTGTCATTTACATACATATATAACCCATGAGCAATCTACTATTTAGTTTTTTAAGATGACTTTTTTCTTTTACTTAAATAAAAAGAGATTTATATTCTTTAAACTTGAAAATCAACTTTTGACTAATAATAATAAACTTTTTACTTTTTTTTATAAAACTTTTAGTTTAACTTTTCTAACCAAAACCCCTCTTTTAATTAATTAATTGTAACTTTTATTTCAAAAACTAATAATAGAAAACTATTTGACTTTTAATCTTACGTTTTGACAGCAAACTGCATTTTGTTTAATAAAGAAACTCTTTAGATTATTATAATTTATTTATTGATTTGTTGATTTATTATTTTAATATTTTTTTTTAGATAAAATTATTTCATATATGTGCCAATACAAATCTTGGTACAATATATATATATATAAACAAAACAAGTTATAAATTTTGTTTACTTGCTTATAGCTTGCATTTTATGATCACTAGATGGAGCTTTACCAATATCTCCATACAAGCTTTGTATACATAAATACTGAAAGAGACAGAATTCAATATCTCTTTCATTGTCTAGTTTGTTTAACTGGATTTGAAGATATTTATGTATCTGAAAAATTCATGCTTGCAAGCTGACAGAAACATGTTCCATAAATGCTGAGTTTTAGAGTCAGTGTTCAGATCTAGTTTCTAGTCCCTATCTTTCACTGATGATAGCCAATCAGCTTGAAATCAGCTGATCTGAAGGTGGAGACAATGAAAGAGATATTGAATTCTGTCTCTCTCAGCATTTATGTATACAAAGCTTGTACAGAGATATTGTAAAGCTCCATCTAGTGATCATAAAATGCAACCTATAAGCAAGTTAACCAAATTTATAACTTGTTTTGTTTATCATAGATGTACCCTTGAAGGTTCTTGCAATGATATATATTGCCCAGGCTTTTACTACATGGTGAAACTGAACTGTTTTCAGTCCCATATAACTGTCTAGTTTGTTTAACTGGATTTGAAGATATTTATGTATCTGAAAAATTCACACATGCAAGCTGACAGAAACATGTTTCATAAGTGCTGAGTTTTAGGGTCAGTGTTTAAATCTAGTTTCTAGTCCCTACCCTTTGCTGATGATAGCCAATCAGCTTTAAATCCGCTGATCTGAAGGTGGAGACAATGAAAGAGATATTGAATTCTGTCTCTCTCAGCAATTATGTATACAAAGCTTGTATGTAGATATTGGTAAAGCTTCATCTAGTGATCATATATATATATTATGATGGTTTCCATTTTGCTAGGCCTCTACATGCTAATATAAACTGTGCGCGAGTTGATCAAGCTATGTCAAAAAAGAAGAATTTCTATTCTAAAAACATAGCTATATTTCCTGATCAACTCGGCCTATTAATAGTTGAGAATTATGCTATTGATGAAATCAGCTTTTAATTTATTTAATATGGGTGCCAGGACCTTTTATTCTAAAGAGTCCGCTGAAATAGTCAAATAACATCTCACAAATAAAAAAAGAAAAATACCTTTAATTTAATCGGTATTGCATCATACCGTAACGAGAATTATTTTTTTAAGATTATTATTCCTGGGTTTATTCAAACATATTGGCAAAGGTAAATTACGTTTTAAATCTTATTAAACTAATAATAAATTAATAAAAAAAATAATAACTATTATTAATAATGCACAAATGAAAATTGATATTAGAAATATTTTTTTATTATAACAGATTAAAAATCTGTTTAAGTTAAAATGAGAATTCCTAATCAAGCAAATTAAAGAGAACACATATTAATTCAGATGTGAAATATTAATAAAATAAATAACAGTTAAACAATTAAAAAGTTCTTGGTTAAATAAGAGTCTCTTGATAAATTAAATTAAAGTCACTATTGAGATTCTTTTATACGTAAATTTTTAAGAATTGTTTGTGAACACTTAAATTTGTCACAATCAGGATAATGAAGCATAACTTACCGGTAAGTTTAGTGAATTCATGATGGTCGTAGATAACTATGCATAGTTTTTCGGAGTTAAAATGAGCTCATGACCATTGATTATAAATTGATCTTGGTGTTGGTTCCATAGGCTAGTCGCGTAAGCTTCTCTGGTATCCATCGGGAATGATGTCAGCTAAAGCTCCAGTCTACTCTCGTATGAAGAACTTTTTCATCGTAGAGTGGTCTTGATTCTTTAATCCAAAACCAAACAAAAGAATATCAGGCAAACCAAGATGTTCCTCCAACTGAACCTCTCCTTTTTATACTAGAGGTCCAGTTTTCAGACTTCAGCGCATGCTATTATCATGGCATTTTGTGTTTATAATCTTATAGATTCTTTATAAAATTTACAAATAAAGTTCTCTTTTCTTATCAAGTTTTTCGGTCATCTTTAATTAGCCAAAATATTTTTATTTTCTCTTATCTTTTTTTTTACTTTTGGTATTCTTTTGTTCTCTCCAATTCTACTTTTATTTCGAATTACATTTAAAAAAAATACGAAAGAATAATTTAACTTTCATTGTACGTTATTTTTTTTTAAAAAAATTAAAGTCAAAAAAAAATCTAAATTTACTTTTATTTTTTTTAGTTTTTACCAAGTGCCAATATATTTGCAACATATATAAATAAATGTTACAATACCACCAGCGCAAGGTGATGAGAATAAAATAGGGGTTTACACTAATTTTATTCTTAAGTTTTTAAATTCATATTTGTGTTTTTTTTTATAGTAGTATGCTGATATGTCGTGTAGACTCATTCAACAAGTGATGTTCAGCTTTAACACCCACTTTTAGGTCTAACATGGCAAAAATGAAAAATATTTCACATTCATCTGTGTCCTTTCCGCTAAAGTGTAATAATAACAATAAGAAGCCCAAGTTATAAGCACTAACAAGTGTTTCTCATCATTTTGAGTATTACAGGCTCACGGTAACTTGGTCCAACTTGATCTGCCTTTCCCTTTATTGGGATCCTTGCTATAAATAGTCTGTCGGGCATATAAAGATGGTCTTATGTTAATATACTGCATACTAGGACTCGGGGCTATGTTTTTCCCCTCTTCAGTAACCGCCTACCTGGTCAAATACTTGTGACTTACGTCTACATCAGCCACGATCATGTTGTTTTTTTTTAGACATATCAAAAAAATATATACATATTTTTTTTTTTCTGGAAGTCGTATTTAAAAAATATTTTTTTATATTTTAATAATCAGGGTTTAATTAGTTAGTTGCTTTTTTTTAATATTTTTTTTTTTTTAAATTACTATTTATTTTCCGGCTGTGAGTTTCTTTCGGTCATAGTTGTAATGTTCTTTATCATTACAACTTATCTCAGGTTGTGGTTGTTAAATCGAAGCCCGAGTTGGGTAAGCCATTATGACATTTTCCATTTTGCTAGGCTGCTATATTCTAATATAAACTGTGCGCAAGTTGATCAAGCTATGTCAAAAAAGAAGAAAGTTGTATTTCTATTCTAAACACATAGCTATATTTCCTGATCAACTCAGCCTATTAATAGTTGAGAATTATGCTATTGATGAAATCAGCTTTTAATTTATTTAATATGGGCACCAGGACTTTTTATTCTAAAGAGTCCGCTGAAATAGTCAAATAACGTCTCACAAATAAAAAAGAAAAATACCTTTAACTTAATCGGTATTGCATCATACCGAAGAATTATTTTTTTAAGATTATTATTCCTGGGCTTATTCAACATATTGGCAAAGGTAAATTACGTTTTAAATCTTATTAAACTAATAATAAATTAATAAAAAATAATAACTATTATTAATAACGCACAAATGAAAATTGATATTAGAAATACTTTTTTATTATAACAGATTAAAAATCTGTTTAAGTTAAAATGAGAATTCCTAATCAAGCAAATTAGAGAGAACACATATTAATTTCAGATGTGAAATATTAATAAAATAAATAACAGTTAAACAATTAAAAAGTTCTTGGTTAAATAAGAGTCTCTTGATAAATTAAATTAAAGTCACTATTGGGATCCTTTTCTACGTATATTTTTAAGAATTGTTTGCAAACACTTAAATTTGTCACAATCAGGATAATGAAGCATAACTTACCAGTAAGTTTAGTGAATTCACGATGGTTGTAGATAACTATGCATAGTTTTTTGGGGTTAAAATGAGCTCACGCCCATTGATTATAAATTGATCTTGGTGCTGGTTCCATAGGCTAGTCACGTAAGCCTCTCTGGTGTCCATCGGGAATGATGTCAGCTAAAGCTCCAGTCTACTCTCGTATGAAGAACTTTTTCATCGTAGAGTGGTCTGGATTCTTTAATCCAAAACCAACCAAAAGAATATCAGGCAAACCAAGATGTTCCTCCAACCGAACCCCTCCTTTTTATACTAGAGGTCCAGTTTTCAGACTTCTGTGCATGCTATTATCATGGCATTTTGTGTTTATAATCTTATAGATTCTTTATAAAATTTACATTATAAAGTTCTCTTTTCTTATCAAGTTTTTCAGTCATCTTTAATTAGCCAAAATATTTTTACTTTCTCTTATCTTTTTTTTTACTTTTGGTATTCTTTTGTTCTCTCCAATTCTATTTTTATTTCTAATTACATTTAAAAAAAAATACAAAAGAATAATTTAACTTTCATTGTACGTTATTTTTTTTTAAAAAAAATTATAGTCAAAAAAAAAATGTAAATTTACTTTTATTTTTTTTAGCTTTTACCAAATGCCAATATATTTGCAACGTATATAAATAAACGTTACAATATATATATTGTACCGGAAATTATGAATGATGAATGGCGTTTTTCTTATTTTTATTTATATATATTCTTAAATTCAAATCATCCACCTTCTGTTACTGCAAGCAAAGAGAATATATAGACATAAATGAATTTATATCCATACATGATCAAACCTGTGACAATACGAATATTGCCACAAGGTTATTTTTCCCAATAAAACGTCTCTTGACTGCTGTAGTTATTAAAGAATTACAGCACTTGGTTAAATTATAAATTTAATGGGATCAGTAATATTGTACAACTATCCTCACATGTTACTCAGTACTCAAAATGGAGTAATAGCTATAACCAAACCCTCTCCAGGTATATTAAACTATTTGGAATGGTGAAGAAATGAGATGATACAGATAAATTAATTAAGAAACATTTACTATAATATTAAAATAACAAAAAAAGAAATTACATGAAATATTTACACATAATAAAACCATTTAAATATAATGCTACAATTAAGTGTATGGGTTAAATCCTATAAATATCTGTAATGTATTAAAATAAATTATCCATTTAGTCATTCATTTCAAGTATTATAAAGAGTCTAATTAATGTCTATCTCATTAATATCTGGAATTGCAATTGCTTTTACTATGAAGGGTATGTACACAGGTATTATATATTGGTATGTTATTTACTTTAACTAGGTTTTTTTTTTCCGATGTGAATTAGTGTCCTGCTGCCCATCATACGGAATTCCTCCATTTTTTTAGTAGAGACGGCCATTTTTAGGCCTTGATTTGGGTTTGTGGAATATCTTCTTATATATGTAGTGACTTCTACATACTAGGATATCAAGGGCATGGCAGGTGGATCATCAGGCAGGTGCTACACTGGCAGTTGTTACATGGCGAGGTGACCATTTGAGCATGGTGGGTTTGAATCGACCAGTGACTATGATGGACCTTAGCCACACATCCTTGAAGGTTCACTTGTGTTGATTAGTTTTATATTCATACAGTTTGTCTGTATTCTACATAGATGTTCTTTACTCAGCTTTCCTTTTTCTTTTGTAATTTTAAAATTTTTTATGTCTGCTTTCCATTACGTTCTAAGCTCTCCTTTCTCTCAAGACCAATGTCCTCACCAAAGTCTTTACATGAACTGTCTAGAATTAATAAATTAATGTCTTTTATTTTTTCCAAAATTTTTTCCTTATCTTGATCTCTTGCTTGTAGGTTTTCTTTCACACCTTTAACTTGAAAATGCTTTCAACAACTTATATAAAATTACTTTTAATTTCATACAATTTTATAATATAATGTTTTACATTCATTTATCAATTATTTTCAATTTTTTTTCTAATAAAATTACTTTCATTTTGACATGTATGTCATTAAAATATGTACTTTTAAGAACAAATCTTTATCTTTTATCGTATTCTAATTTTACTTATAATTTTATTTAAAACTCCCCAATTGTTACCCTTTTAAATCATGTGAGTTTCCATTTTATTTATATTGCCTTTTAGCATTTCAATCTTAAATTAAACATATGATTTCGATATTTCTAACCTTAATATTTTTATTCTTTCTAAAAATCTGAACTTTGGAGGGTAAAAGATAAGAATCTTGTTTGATTTCCTTTCTTCATAGGTTTTAATTCTTTTACTAGTATTAAAAAAAAACTACAATATTTAATATTACTTAATGTTAAATATATATATATATATGTGGTCGCAGTATGTGCGATCATCACAATATATATATATTAAACTTGCAAGAATTGCTGATTTTATTATTTATGACCTTCTACAAAACATTTTTAATGTATATTATATTAGGATTTATATCAATCACTACATAATATGAATAAAAATAAGTAGAAAAATTAATAGATTATTGTCACAGAGAATAAATAATTTCAATATATATGATTTTGTACTGGATTATTGTTTAGTTGTGGGTGATGGCTTATCATTTACATCATCTGAACTTACTTGCTTTATTGTTTTTGTTTTATTATATGTTAAATTATATATGTTAGTTATCACTGATCACTTCCATAGTGCTATTTTATTCATCTGAGATGAGGAAGAATAATTGTTCACAGTTATTATATTTTTGAGAGGCAAAACTCTTCATACAGTAGTGCCACTCAGTACAAGTAGGAGTGATAAACGAATGTACAAACATTTCTGCATTCATTGATTACTCTGGCTTGCACTGAATGCCACTATCAGTAGATACTAGAATGGGATTTTTGGCACAAACCTTCATGCATTCATTGATTACTCTAGCTTGCACTGAGCAGTGCTACTGTATGGAGAGTTTTGTCTTCATAAAAAACAGTTTGTGTAAGTATAAAGAATGGTAATCATGTGATGCTTGATCATTTATTATATTTTTAATTGATACAAATGATGTGGAGGGTATTTCTTCATCACTGTCATTCAATGCTGGATCATTCACTTTTTACTTCTATTTTTGGCTAGAGGGGGGCCTGATTTTTCTTTAGTTAAGGAGTATTTATGATTACTTCAGGTGGACAGATAGTGAGAATATTCATGATGTTCAGTGATGTTTTGTTTAGAGAACTTGATGTAAGTGGTATATGATCAGAAAGATTTTACATTAAACTGTCATTAGAATGCTTTTTGTTTTATTGGTATTAGGCTTGGTTGATTGTGGGTGTATTTGTTTGCTATTGTTTATATTGGAATTTTTTCTCATTGGGTTTTGTCATCTGGTCTAAATATTGATTTTTATTTTCCAATTCAATTTGCTGGATAGTATTTATTTCCTTTGGACATTGATGGATGATCTAGATATCATGTTACATTGTGTACATGTGGATCTTAGAGCAGTTATTAATAAGTTGAGTATGCTCTGCAATGAAAGCACTGAAGTATTTTAATCTATTTATTATTTAAAAATAACATAGCTTTTTATTGGTTATTTGCATTGGGACATTACCAGGATTTACATCATGTGACATTATATTACACTCATTATATTACATTTGTAAATACAAGCTTATTAAATTAAATCACCTGAGGTATGTCTTGATTTCCTTATTATTATAGTTTGACTTTTGAAGGTTTGGCAACTTTATATTGCTAAGGCTATTAATATATGGTGTATCTGAATTTTGTTTAGTCCATATAGCTATTTAAATTAGATAGCTGGATTTGAAGACATATATATGTCTATACATTTTAGATTTTCTATTTAATAGTTAAGTATTTGATAAATGCTGGGCTTGAGTTTGTATTTTAGAACTAGAATCTGAATGTCCTAGCACCTCACTGATGGGAACAATTAGCTTGAAACCAGTTTGAGGGAAGGGATAATTCTAGATAGAGATTTTAAATGCTTTCTCTTGTGGCATTTATCAAAAAAAAAAACTTGTTTAGAGCTATTAGCATGCTCATTATATTATATATGTGTAATATATAAATATAGTTAACCAAGGAGAAAATTAGATAAATTTAAAATAAAATTTAAATAGTTTTACTAAAATTTAACCTTAATTTTATATAATATCCTCAAAATATGTTTCATTTGTTTCATTATTTAATCTTGGTTTGAAGAGTGGTATAATTGAAATATAAATAAATCATTTACATTTAATATAAGTAATTATGTATATTTGTATACATATTGCTACACACAGCAAGCTAGAGAAATCAATGGATACCAGAAAGCTTGTGCATAAAATCCCCATCTAGGTGCAGTGCTCTCAGATACCAAAGTTCCTCACTGATGAAGACCACAAGCCAGAAACTAGTCAAGGGATATTGGATGAGTAGGCATTAGATGGGAATTTTATGCATAAGCTTTCTGGCATCCATTGATTACTCTAGCTAACTGTGTGTGGCAATACATATAGTGAGTTTTGCCTGTTTAGAAACTATTTACCTGAGAGTATTATTGATGTATATTTTAAGTATAGTATAAATATGAAATTTAAAAAATAATTATAGTTCTCTTGATGATTTTAAAAACAATATGAATGATCAATAATATTGTTAATGGTGAGTTAAACATTTTGGTAAAAAAATATATATATATACTGAAATGATATATTCCATAGGAATATATTTCATATATATATGTTAAATGTATGGAAAAGAAATTTAAATTTTATTTAATGATTAAAAAAATGTGACATCATTGAATATGTTTAAAATATTTTGTTATTATTAATAAAAACATTGTTTGTTGCTATTTATATAAATAAAAGTTTATTTATTTAAATTGTAATTTAAAAAAATAGTCAATATTTTTATAATTGTACAAAATATTATTTTGTATTGAAGTCAGTTGTTGAATTAAAAATAGTAACTGTAAAAAATTGATACCATTTTTATTAAATATATTAAATAATCTGCAAAATGATTTACTGTTCTGTTGGCTTGTTGCCAAACATAATATTTTGTAATATTAATTGATTATGTGAACCGATTGGATAATCATACTTTTAAAAAAAAACATTGAATTTTAAAACTTTTAAAATAAATTTCTAAATAGATAGCTTTTCCCCCAGGAATTGGATCCCAATTCTCAAATGGATAATCTATTCTTCCATAGATTAATTTATAATAAATAGGAGTACTTTATAATCATCAACTGTTGCAACATTAAAATTTTCTTCAACTTCATAGAGGCATGTCTTCTATTTAAAAAAATGGATTGGACACAATTGTATGCTTTTGTTAATTGCCTTTTAATTTCTTTAATCAATTGGTGAAGGAAAACAGAACTCTTATTGGTAAACATAACATAATAAATAAATCAATTTATAAATCTTTTATGAAAAAAATAAAATTTTTAAAAAATAAACTTTCTGATTATACAACTATTAATTACTATTCACTTGCTATCAGTTCTGAACTGAGTATAAATTTTTAATTTGTAAAAAAAAATATGTATTTAAATTAATCTTTTAATATATTACATTGAAATAATCAAAATGGGTTATAAATTTACTATAACAGTAGCGAGGTTTAAACCTTATTACAAGGGAATTTAATAATGAACACCAACTTCCCCGAATATGGGTGTGTGCACAATATAGGCTTAGCTTACATAAGTTTTGCTTTCATTTATTTGATAAATGTATATGACAAGTGATATATATATAGCTAGTTGTTGGTTAGACATCCACACCATGTGATGGCATTGTTTTTTTTTGACAAAATATAACTTATGAACATTCCCAGGCCTTTTTTTATTATTTGAATCCCTTGTTTTTTTACTTTTTTTTTATTATTTACAAATAAATTATACACAAATTTTATTTATTTTTTTATAAACATTTATTTTTATTAACATCAATAACATAAATAAATATAAAATAAAATCAACATTTTTCATTTGGGGGGGGGGGGAGGGTTATTTTTGTTTTTTAAATGTAAAACTTAGTATGCTTATTACGGTTGTATTTTTGGTTTCCTATTTTTGTTTAAAAAATAAATCCTAAAGTTAGTAAGCTTTTTTTTGGTTTCACTTTTTTTTTAAATAACATAAACAAATTTTAAACTTATTACAATTTTTTTTTTGGTTTCCCTTTATTTTTTTTTAAAAACAACATCAACAAATTTAAAACTTGTTAGGTTTTTTTTGTTTGGTTCCACTTGAAATGGTATTATTTAGCCATCATCCCATTTCACCTACTATGTTCCATCATAGTTAGTATATTTTTCAACTGTTCAAAACCTCACAGTCCATATATATAATCAGAATAATTTATTTTGATATGTAATAGCATATATTTATGTGTATGTGCAGATATGTGTGCACATTTAATATATATTAATGTTTGTATGCGTATAATGTATATGCAGTTATAAATTTAAAATTAATAAAATGATTTAATTAAATGAAGTTGTGTGAACATTATTATATGTGTGTAAGCACTTGCATGTATACGCCAGAAAAGCCGTAATGCAATAGATTTAAAGAAGCATTACAACTCTTTTAAATTAATAATATAAATTTGAAATATTCTCAGTTAAAAACTCTTTATTTAAATGCATTGGTATATAAATTAGTCTTACACACACATATAATAAAATGTTACAAACTTAAAAAAAATAAGTGTCAAAAGAAACTTATTTTTAAACTAAAAAGAAAATTAGAGAATTTAAAAATATAACTGCGTATGTGTGCTATAACATATAAAACTTTTAAATAACTTTATAAGAAATAAAAGTTAGTATTAATTTCACAATGAAACTTTTGAAGTGGATAAAGCATCGGTTCAATATATATATACATTCTTTATTTATGTAATTATCACAGAAATATAACTACTTTTTCTAAAACATTCAATAATTTGCCATAATAATCCGTTATTGTTTTTTGACATTTTAAGAACTATTAATACTTTGACCTATTAAATGGAATCTTTTATCAAATACTTGAAAAATTCTAGTTCTTTTCAAACCTGAAAGCCATATCATGAGTCTAGAAGGCAAATATATTTATGTATGTTTGTGAGAGGGGGAAAGATAGATGAAGACTTTGTGACTGATTGTTTGTGTGTCTATTTTATATCTTTTATCAAAATTTTACTATAAATATAAAATGCATAAATTATTAAATAGGGAAGCTAATTTTCCTGAAGATTTGCATGATAGTGCACAGATGTGATAATATGTTGGACTATTTTCATCATCTATCATTCAATGTTGAATGACTAGAAAGTTTTAAACTTTATTTAAATTTTTCAAATACAAACAACTGTTAGTAATAACATACAAATAGACAACATAGGTCAGTAGATTATGCAATGTTTTGAGTGGTATTTTTCTCTATTCTTTTTTTTAAGGATTTCTGGCCTAACCAATGATCATTCTAGCATAGAAGTTGAACTTAGAGCTTTAGATTCTTAAATAACAAATTTTAAGGCAGTGCTATAACCAAATGAGCTATTTTGTCAAAAGCAACAGTCAGTAGAAATTTCATATACTTGTCTATGAATACTGGCTCAAATTTTACTGATTCCTACAATTTCTTTTATACTTTTTTTCTAAAATCAAGATTAATTTGAGACTTCAAGACATTATGTATTTCCATACTGGATTGACACACAAAATTATTGGTCATTGTCATATGATCAACTTTAAAAAAAATATTTTTTTTGCACCTTTTCCTCTCTTTCCAATATTTTTTTTTACTTTCTTAATCGCACATATTCTCATTAATATAAATGCAATCTGCTACTGTAGATACAGCTGCTTTTTTCTTTTCTAATCATTAGTTTGTGTTCTTTCAATTACTGTTAAACAAGTTTAAGGTTTGTAGGAATTAAATTCCTTGAAATGTGGTATGGCTTTGAAAATCTGTCCTAATGTTATATTGGTTGCAGATTTTCTTTATTTTGTCTCTATTCCTGGAAGTACAAATAAACTATAGTATCAGTAATTGTTTGAGGGTCTCTTTTTTTTTTTGTCTATTAAATATTTTTTGGATGACATCTGATAGATAATTATTTTGCTTGAAAGTTTGTTTTATGCTCTTTTTATTTTCCAAATTATTGGTTTCTGAACAAAGATTCTTTGCTCTATCCCATAGTGATAGTATAATTCCATGTTTTGCACTTCTGGTATAATTGGATGTATATGTCAAGTACTTAACAGTATACATTGTTAGAATTCTATAAACTGTTGTTTTTACTTTATTATGAGGGAACCTTGTCACAAAAATATCTAAGAATGCCAATTTTTGTTTTTCTGATTCCATTGTGAATTTAATTGTGAATTTAATTGATGTAAATCCACATTGACTGTAATCCTACTTCATCATGTGGCCATACAACAAATGTATCATCAACATAGCACAGCCACACTTTGAATAGAAATGGACAAGTATTTATAGATGTGGTTTCAAGTTCTTTCATGTAAATGTTGCTAAGCAAAGGGTGATAGTGGTGAATCGATGGTCATCCCTTGATTTTGTTGGAAAAATTGTGAATTATATTGAAGTTATGTTGTTATTGTGCAGAAAGTTAAGAATTTCATTATGCTATCAATAGGTAGAGCTTTTCTGCTTTGCAAACTGTTATCACATAATCTTTTTCTTACAATAGACAATGCTTCATCTCATGATACTTTTGTAAACAAACTTTCCACATCTAAGCTGTTTGGAAGTTTCTAATTAACATTACTCTTAAAAAAAAGTATTTTTTTAAAAAAAGAAAAAAAAGTAAGACGAATCAGGAGGATTTGCTTCATAAATAAGTATGTGAAATTTCTATTGCTGTTGCCTTTACAGAATAGCTCAAATGGTCAACACTTGAAGAAGACCCACTTGAAACATTGTGTAATCTAGTAATCTGTGTTATCTATTTATGTGTTATTACTAACAGTTGTTTGTATTGGAAAAGTTTAAATAAAGTTTAAAATTTTGAAGATATTGAACAGTATATTAACAGAAGAGAAGCTATATTTTAATTGAAATCAACATGGAATACTTTTATTATTTTTAATATATATCATTTTATAATTTAGCACTAAGAATTATGATTGGTTAAAATTAATAAAGCAACTGTAAATATGGGAAGCTAAAAGAAAGTGAGATAAGAGGGCAATTAATAAAAAACTAATATTGACAGTGATCAAAACGTCACTTCCTTAGACACAATACCTTACAGTTTTGACGAATGAACATTTCTTTGGCACAAGCCATAGCATATATGTAAAACATTTCACAAACTTTAAATATTTAAAATTACTACAATACTTTTACAAACAAATCAAAATAAACATCTAAAAATAAACATTTAATATAATCTAATGTTAAATCTTACCTGTAAAATATATTACAACAAATTTTCTTTTGTTGTAAAAATTAATCCGTTAAAAGTATGTTATTTATTTTACAAAAAGATTGTAGTTATAATCAAAAGGTAAAACCATGCAATCACATTCCAATAAATGGTCAAACAGGATCTTGAAAAAAAATATTTTGAACTACATCATTAGCGAAGAAACAATTTATAATATTGATAATTAATAATATTGATAATTAACATGCACGTTTTTATAAAGTTGTTTTTGTGTGTATATGTTGTGTACAAAACGTGTTTGTATGTAAGTATGTCATTATAATTAATTTATCTAGAAGATTACAAGTCCTTGTACATATAAACACAGATGCATATATACATATGAATTGATTAAAATATGTATACAAGTTATTACCATCGTAACCTTATTAAAGTTTTCCAAAATAAATTTTCCCTCTTATAAAGATATAACTTTTTTTATTTTCATTTTATTATATATTTTTCCAATGATTTTTTCTGTGCATATAAGTTATTATCGTGGTTGTATTCTTAATTGATTCAACACATAAAATGATCATAGATTAATGAGATGTAGGAGGATACCTAATTAATTCAAAACTAACATCACACGATCACCATTTATTATGCTTGCTTATAAGTGTTATTAAAACAGGTCATACTTTCCATACAGTATTGCTACTCAGTGCAAGTCAGAGTAAACAATGAATGCAAGAAGGCTTGAAAACACAATAATATCCAAGGCTCCTCACTGATGAAGGCCACAAGCCAGAAACGTGTCTGGTAATATGGGATGAGTAAGTATTAGATAGGGATTTTATGCACAAGCCCCTGACATCCATTAATTATTCTGGTTTGCACTGAGTGGCAATACTGTATGGAGAGTTTAGCCTGTTCTAATTCAAAACTAGATAAATAAAAAGTATTAATAAAGACATTTTTAATAGTTGATATTCTTTAACTTGAAAAAACAATTATAAGTCCTAGTGTTGATGGAATTAGAAGGAATGATATAATTAACGATTTTTATATTCTTAATATCATTTTGTTATTTTTATTTAATAAAATAATATCTGAAATCAATTGTCCTTGTTTGTTCAAATAGCTATTATATGCCATATTTTTAAATCAAAAAATAGAAGTGACTTTAATAACTATAGAAGCTTCTCAATTTTGCCATCAATAACCAAGATATTTGAAAAATATATATACTTGATAATAAACAATTTTTTAATAAGATAGATTTTTTTAAAAATAAACAATATGGATTTTTAGAAAATAAAAATGTTATAATGCTCCTAAAAGATTTTAATGATAAAATTAACATTGACTTAAATAATTAATATGTTAAGTTTAATATTTTTAGTTTTCAGCATGGCATTTGATGCTTCAAATCATCCACTTTTAATAAAGATAATCACAAATAAATTAAATACATTAAAGAATAGGAGAATATTAATGTATGAAGTCATTTAAAGATCTTCACTTCTTTCATCCTCACTCAATCAACTACCCAAATATCTAAATTTCTTTACCTACTGAACTATATTAACATAGATTTCAATTTGCAGTCTTTTTTCATTCCTCTCTATCCATAAACACTTAGTCTTCTCAACATAAATCGTTATTCCATATATCCTTTCTTCAATTTATTCACCATATTCTGAGGGCACTTTTCATCCTCAGCTATAAGAACCCTATCATCTACTAATCTTATACATTTTATTATTCTACCTCCACAAACTAAATAATTATTTGACATGCCTTCTAAGCAAATATTAAAAAGAATAGATGGCATGCTGTATCTTTGCAAAACTACTGCATCTATATTCATTTCATCAGTCTCATTATTCTTAAGTCTAATTCTTATCCTTTGCCCAACATACATAATCCAGTAAATATTCTCTCTTTCCAAAATACTTCCTTATTTTTTTAAAAAGTCATAAATTTATACTAGATTACTTTTATCAAATGCTTTTTTTAAATCCACAACACATAAACCAGTTTCTTTATCTTTTTCAATATATCTCTCTGCAAATGTAATAACAACACCAATAGCATCTCTTATACTTTTTCTTCTCTGAAAACCAAACTGTTCTCAAATAAACTACTACTACTACTACTACTACTGCTGCTACTGCTACTGCTACTACTACTACTGCTACTACTGCTGCTGCTACTGCTACTGCTACTGCTACTACTACTACTACTACTACTACTACTACTACTACTACTAGTAGTAGTAGTAGTAGTAGTAGTAGTTTTAAAAGGTTCTATATTTCATTCAGTAATTTGTATATCATGTTTAATCATGTTATGTGTGACATTAAAAGGTTCTGTATTTCATTCAGTAATTTGTACATCATGTTTAATCATGTTATGTGTGACATTATATTTTTTATATTAAATTTTTACATTGCATAAGCAGTTGTTTTACAAGATTTTGTGTGAAAATATTTTATATTTTGTACTTACACTTAAATCCTTCGAATTTTTCTATTTATAGAGGCCTGGGCAGTGTTATCAGACTCCACAATACAGCAATAATATCAATAGATGCAAGAGTCAGTCTCTTAATATGATTTTTGACAATTTAGACAAGAATCTTCAAGATGTCAGATTAAAGACAAAGTGATATCTCGTATACAAAAGAGTGAACAGGAGATAAGTAATAACTCTAATCTTTGAGAAAATTCTACTTTTAATACTTGCAATCATGAGGTTGATTGTTGGTATTTGAGAATGAATAATCATTGATATAAGTTGTCGATATGTATCTAAAGTAGGGCATGTATAGAGAAAATGTCATACTGTTTCCACTTCTCTCCTTCACATTTCACATGTAGCATCAATATTTACATAAATCATTTATTATCCACGAATGCATTTGTTGGTAGTGCTTTTAGATTTATCTTAATTTAAAAATATCCAAATATTTTGGCTCTAGATGTCAAAATCTAATTTTTTTTACTATGTCTCTATTTGAAATACTGAGTTAAGAGGGGATCACTTGTTGATTTGTTTCATTCATAATGTCATTCACTTGCTAGTAGGAAACTGTACTTGAGAACATTTGATTAGTGGCTTTGTATACGTGGAAATGTTTTCACATAGCTTTTTAATATATTTGTTTCCTATAGGAGGTGTTGTATCTGTGGAGGTAATTGGGAAGAAACTTCCAATATTGGGATAGAGTTTTATAAGTCTTGTTATCTCATTAATTGCTCTTTGAATGTAGAAGGTTGTAATACTATGTAGTGATAGACCATTATACTTTTAATGTTTTTACATATTTTTAATGCTTATTGAAACCATCTTTTTTTCCAAATCAGCTTAACACATTATGAATTAATTTTATTTATAAATGCATTGGTGACTTTAATGACTGGAGCATAGTAGTTGATCTTTGCCAATAAACATCACATGATCACCATTTCTTATGCTTGCTTATAACTGTTATTAAAACAGGCAAAACTCACTATATGTATTGCAAGATACAGCAAGCTAGAGTAATCAATGGATTCCAGATGGCTTATAAAAAGATGTCCATCTAGTGCCTACTCATCCAATATCCCAGACTAGTTTCTGGCTTATGGCCTTTGTCAGTGAGAAGCTTTGGATCTGAGAGCACTGCACCTACATCTTAGGATCTAATGCAACCCTCCGGCATCCACCTCTTATCTCCACTTTACTACAGAACTATGAGTCTTAAATTGAAAACACCATAATATTTTCAATTCAAGCCCATCAGCTGATATAGTCACATAGATCTGAACTCAGTTTACTACCCATACATTTCTGTGTCTTTGATTCTTTAATAATCATAGCCACCACTATACTATTAGGCAAGATTGGTTTTAAGCCAATAAACATCACATGATTACCATTTCTTATGCTTGCTTATAACTGTTGTTAAAACAGGCAAAACTCACTATATGTATTGCCACTCACAGCAAGCTAGATTAATCAATGGATGCCAGAAGACTTGTGCATAAAATCCCCATCTAGTGCCTACTCATCCAATATTCCCAGAGTAGTTTCTGGCTTATGGATTTTGTCAGTGAGGAACTTTGGATATGAGAGCATTGCACTTAGATATTAGAATCTAATGCAACCCTCCAGCAGCCACCTTTTATCTCCATTTTACTACAAAACTATGAGTCTTAAATTGAAAACATCTTAATATTTTCAATTCAAGCCCATCAGCTTATATAGTCATATAGGTCTGAACTCAGTTCAGTACCCATACATTTTAGGGTCTTTGGTTCTTTAATAATCATAGACACCACTATCCTTCTACACAGGATTGGTCTTAAGCCAGTATCACCATTTCTTATGCTTGCTTATAACTGTTGTTAAAACATGCAATACTCACTATACATATTGCCACACACAGCAAGCTAAAGAAATTGATTGATGCGAGAAGGCTTGTGCATAAAATCCCCATCTAGTGCCTACTCATCCAATATCCCCAGACTAGTTACTGCCTTATGGCCTTCATCAGTGAGGAGCTTTGGATCTGAAAGCACTGCACCTACATCTTAGGATCTAATACCCATCAGCTTATATAGTCATATAGGTCTGAACTCAGTTCAGTCCCATACATTTTGATAACCATAGCCACCACTATCCTATTAGGCAGATCCAAAGCTTCTAACTGGCTGCTGGGGGGTTGCATTAGATTCTAAGATCTAGGTGCAGTGCTCTCATATCCAAAGCTTTTCACTGATGAAGGCCATGTGCCAGAAAGTAGTCTGGGGATATTGGATGAGTTGGAACTAGATGGGGATTTTATGCATAGGCCTTCTGGCATCCATTGATTACTCTAGCTTGCTGTATGTGGCAATACGTATAGTGAGTTTTGCCTGTTTTAACAACAGTTATAAGCAAGCATAAGAAATGGTGATCATGTGATGTTTATTGGCTTAAAACCAATCCTGCCTAATAGGATAGTGGTGGCTAAGATTATTAAAAAATCAAAGACACCATAATGTATGGGTACTGAACTGAGTCCAGACCTATATGACTATATAAGCTGATGGGCTTGAATTGAAAATATTAAGGTGCTTTCAATTTAAGACACATAGTTTTGTAGTAAAGTGAGATAAAATGTGGCTGCTGGAGGGTTGCATTAGATCCTAAGATCTAGGTACAGTGCTCTCAGATCCAAAGCTCCTCACTGACAAAGGTCATAAGCCAGAAACTAGTCTAGGGATATTGGATTAGTAGGCACTAGATGGAGATTTTATGCACACACCTGGCATTCATTGATTACTCTAGCTTGCTGTGTGTGGCAACACATATAGTGAGTTTTGCCTATTTTTTTAGTTGTGCTTTGCAAAGACTTCCATGTTAATCAATGATATCTTTTCAGGCAAAGAAAGATATGCTTTTGAAAGTGAATTAATAATTTTGTCTACTGACTCTATAAGTTGATTTTGAATTGTAATTCACATATCATTATACCATTTACTAAAAGGATAACCTAAAATAGTCATAGGAGTTTCCCTGCTGATATGGACAATCTTTTCTCTTCTGAGAATGCTCCAAGTAGATGACTTCTCTTTGTTGAAAAACAGGGAAGATTTAGCAGAGAACTCCTCAAGAATTAAAAAAAGCATCAGAAGAAATTTATTTGATGGAAAAAACACTATTAAATCATCCATGTATGTGATATGTCTAATAGATGTATTAATAAGGGGAACAAAAATTCCAAGTAATTTTTCTTCTATTTTTAAAAGAAGTGGATTTATGTAGTGTATAAACAGCAATGTGCTTAGTGGGGAACCTTGCAGAATAGAGTTCTGGGGGATGAACTCTGGTGTTACTTTCCCATTAAGAGTCATGTGTACTTCTCTGTTTAGTAAAAGGTTAGCCAAAATATTCATGATTGATGGGTTGATAATTTGTGATGAAAAATCATATAAAAGCTTTTCAATGGGTACAGTGTCAAACACTGCTTCAATGTCTAATTGGAAAGCAATTGGAGCTGCTTTTCTTCCTTGACAAATTTCATCCAATTCTATTTTAAAGAGTGTAACTGCACCAGGGGTTGAGCAGGTGCTTTTTTTTGCAAATTGGTAGTTAGATATTTTTGAAAGGATAATGGGCTGATTCTTATCCTTAATCAGTGACTATAATTTTTATTATTAGAGAAGTCATTAAGATTGGTCTCAGGTTTTTCAATGGCAATGTAAGATTATACTTTTTTTATGAAATGGCACTACTAATACTGGATATAGATGATGAATGCTATGAATTTGTTTTGCTAGATAGTTTAATGTTATACCAAAAAAATCCGGTAATAAGGCTGGCAGAGAATACTTTTGTAAGTTGGATCTTTCATTTTTGTGAGGCAACATATCCTGTCCAGCAATCATTTCTTGATTTTTAGTATTTGAAAGTACCATTTTCTTTGATTTATGACCAAGTGCCCACTGGATATAACCTTTAGGCCAATCATGAGGTCTGGCAAGATAAATTTTTGCTTTTTTGGTTCATAGATATTCTGCAAGTAATAATTGAGTTTGTTTATATTTCTGTTTTAGCATTAAAATTGATTCTGTAAATGCAGAATCACATGAGGTGTTTTTCAGTTTAGTATTTATTGCTTCAAGATTTTTTATTAATTTGGTTGGGGATTCACTGTTCAAAGTATAGTGATTGATTGTGGATGATACAATATTAATAAAATAGTACCATGCATCAATCAGTTTTAGGGGCAATACATCGATTTTTTTAAAGTAAATATATATTTCTAATATCAATGCTTCTGGTGTGGCAGATCAAATTCAATCCTACATTTAAAGTCAGATTATCTGAAAAGGATACAGGTTGCAAGGGAGGAGAGATATGATACTGCAATTAAGATGAATAGAAGGCATAAATCAATTAAGGTTGAGTTTTACAGAATGATATAGAGTTGGAAGAGAAGAAACCCTCAGCACTCATCAAATGTCTATTAATCATATGCAAGTATTTTCATAATTGTAGAAAATGAATTTGATCCCAAGAGTAAATTAATCTTATTGATTAATTGGTTTATTATGGAAGATTTATCACATAAATAAAGTCCTATAATATTAATTGTGAATGCTGAATATATAAGAATAACCATAATCATGTGATGGTCATGATAAATTGTTTTGAATGTTTGGAATGGTGACTTAT
The DNA here is from genome assembly GCA_028023455.1 of Epiperipatus broadwayi. NCBI lineage: Eukaryota > Metazoa > Onychophora > Udeonychophora > Euonychophora > Peripatidae > Epiperipatus > Epiperipatus broadwayi. The sequence continues at coordinate 657,556 of JAQFVV010006212.1, read as the reverse complement.
TATGGATTAATATCCCAATTCCTGCTGCAGCCAGGACATTAATTGAAAGTTGGCAATATCCAAATTTATTTAATAGCTGTTGACGATTAAATGATGAATTTGCTGAGTATTTTGTTTCTGTAAAAAGTATTATATGAGGGAACAATTGAGTTATCCAATTACTTAATGCAAAATGATGTTGGATAAAATTGATTCCCCTCACATTTATCTGTTATATATAAATCCATTTTATTTCTAAGACAATATAAAAATAGATAATTTCAAAATATCTATTATAATCTTGTAACTATCTTAAACTACACAATTCCACTGAATATTTACAATACTTATGGAAGTTGATTTTAAACTAAGATTGAAACCACATATGATAATTGCGGGTAGTTTTCTCATGTCTTCACAGTAATTCATGTATTTAATGGTCCTGCTTAATTTACATTTAGACATGTCTGCTATCGAAACGCTACTCTTATTAAAAAGCACTTTGTTCATTAATCTGTATTTCCATTTTCAGGTTTATGCTTAAACTTTTCATTTCAGAGTTTCTTGTATTTTGTGGTGGGGTGATTGAAGGCTTAGAGGGATATCAGAACTTTGAGGTACATTTTTTTCCATTTCCATGTTATTCTCTGTAGAATTATTGGACTTCTTAATTTTTGCTTTTCTTTTATGACTGTCAACTCCAATGAGGAATTTCACTTGCTCTTGTGAGAAAGGAGCACTACTAAAAATTTTTCATGTACAATGTAAACGATTTACATCTTGTATAGGATTGCTTTTCTCATTAGGTTCACTATATTGTTTTTTTGGAAATGGACACTGAGAAGGTTTTATTTTTATTTTAAGGTTGTTTTTTGTATTTCCATTGCTTTAATGTCTCTATTTTGTAATACATTTAAGTTTTTATGTTAAGAATCATGTACAAGATAGTAATAATTATCAGAATACATCATTGGCTTGTCTAAATATAACATGTTTATACTTTTTTTGCTTGATATGTATAATTAATAAAATAAAGTAGTTTTTAAAATATTAATGTCTCTATTCTTATTTAAATTGTCTTTGGTTTTTATCTTTTTTACTTTTCTGAAGCCTTTTTCATATAATGGCATTTTATAGTTGTCATCTTCCTCTGATGGGGTGTCAGTGATATTTAAGTCATCTGAAAGGTCTCCTGTTTGCATGTGTTGTAAAGTATTAGAATCATTTACCAACCCTTCAACAGTAGTAACTGTTCCCAAATTATTTTGTTCTTATTGGGTCTTATCAGGTCCAGCTTTTGATATATCCATGCGATTAGTTATGTTAGTAATTTCTGGTACTTTTTTTATAGGTTGATCATTTACTACATTAGATGTTTTTCCATTAGATGTATTTTCTCCTATCAACATTTTTTCTCTAGTGCACTGATGAGTTTTTGTATTCTTAAAGCCACAATTTTTACAATATCTATTAAGGCACTCTTTGATGAGATGCTCCTTGGACTTGGCAAAAAAGCACTGTGATGAAATTATTTTGAAGGTGATTATCAATGATGAGCTATCCATGGAATGCAACGTTGAGATATCAGTTGGCTCTATATTTTTATTAAAAATTATGCTGAATGCAACTGTACTAGTTAGTATAGGCACTGTTTTTCTTCTTAATAATTGTTATCTGAAATTTGATACTTTCCCAGATCTATAAAGTAATTTTTATACACCTTGACTATCAAAATTAACATGACAGTTTCTAATTTGACCTCTAGCCTCATATGTCCGTTTGTATCAACATAGTTGATAATTTTGTCTTTAATAATCTGATCATGCTTTTGAAAAATTAATTTTTGTGATACATTATTAAATTCAAGTACAAGGTACTATTATTCGGGTGGTTTAGCACTTTATAAATCATTTCCCACATTTTTTTTCCATAAGAAATTCATAAAACTTATCTGTAAGGAATTTCATTATTGTTATATTTAAATCTGTCATGGATATAGTTAGTGTCCTTTCATTTATAATTTTTTGAAAAGATTTAAAAATAATTAGGGGTATTTATTGTTTGATTGAATTTGGTTACAATATCTTGATATTCTTCAGATTTGAAAGTAATATTTGGAATTAATGTAGATTATAAATTTGTATGGTTAATTTCATTCACATCTGAATTTAAAAAATCATTTATATTTTCATTATTAATTTGACATATACTGGCTTCTTTATCTGTACTTTTTTCAGAACATTAGCATAACTACTTTCATTTTTAGTCTCAGATCAATAAAATCAGAAACACTTATCTTTTGTCTTGACAAGGGCTTAGATTTTTTTCAGAAATTTATTCCATTGTTTTATTAACAGGATTAAAATTCAAAATAGAACTTTCAATAATTAAATCTGCTGTAGAATTAATTCAATTAATTTAATTATAACCAAGCATAGGATTTTCAAGTATATTTAGAAAAACCTTTATACTATCACAATTTAGTAAAAACTTTGCTCTAAATGATCTTACCTAAGGTAGAAAACATCCTTTATTCACTGGTATAAGTTTTAATATCCAATTCCCAATAAAACTATAATAAATTTTTTATCAAAAATGAGCTGATGTAACTCTACTACTACTACTGCTACTGCTTCTGCTACTGCTGCCACTATTGCTGCTGATGCTACTACTACTGCTGCTAGTACTGCTGCTACTACTGCTGCTACTAGTGCTGCTGTTACTGCTGCTGCTATTGCTGCTACTACTGTTGCTGCTAAATGATGCTACTACTGCTGCTACTGCTGCTCTACTGCTGCTACTACTACTACGACTGTGACGATGTGACTGCAACTATGATGTGACTGCAACTATGACTTTAACTACTACTATTACATTTAAAAATAAAATTTAACTATAAATGTCATTATTGTATAATATAACTCTTGATTCTGGTTGGAACAGCAAAATTTGATATTTCTAAATCCAACTTTCAGATTTGAATACATCTTCAAATATGCAAAAAGAATAAAATTAAATATATATTTTAAATGATTTTAAAAATAAAAAAATATAGTTCAAATGAATATGTGCGTATATACATGCACATTTTATATTTTATTTGAATCCTCATTTGAAAACATTATAGTGGATTTTAATATTTTATATGCATACTCAAACCTCATTTAAAAATTATAACATGGATTTATTATATATAATGTGCATATTAATATGTTTGTATTCACATAATCACAAGTTGATTTACATATGGTTGTCATATTGATTAGATTGATCTCTAATAAACTTTAAACACTGTAATCATAAATTCAAATCCTAATCTGGCTATTGAAATATATGTCAATAACTTTATATATGTATTCAGGTATATGTGGAAATAGAAAATTTAAAACATTTTGATAAAGTAGAACTATTTAATATGTTTAAAATTTTTCACACTAAATGCTACAATGGATTAAATTTTGACATGTATATCTTTATAGAAAGGATCTTTGTTTATAAATTAATACTTGGCTTATATCTTTATCTTTCTTTTAGTCACAAAAATACATTTTTTGGTAGTATTAAACACTTTTTATTACAACAGTATAGCATTTATATTAATTTGTTGTTTGATGTTGAATTATATAATTTATTATTATTATTGTTTGATGTTGTTTACAAAATTGTCTGATTTCATTAGAAACACGTTATGTACTAATCTTGAGATAAAATTCATTAAAAATTGTGATAAATATGTACTTAATCATATGTAATTAATTTATTTAATCTGAATTATTCAAGGTTATTAAAATAGTTGAATGTGTATAAAAACATCCAAAATACCGACTGTTATAAACCTAATACTCACAAGAATAAAAATGTTTTACAAAAAAGCCTTTAAAGTATTTATATAAAGGAAAATCAATAACTAAAAAAAATACATTTTTATTTGTTACGTAAAAAGAAATTTGTACAATTTTAAATGATTTTTTAATTCAATTTCTATAATGTTTTGTATTATTCTACAGTTAATTGGTTCTGAGATTATATGTAGTGATTTTTATTTAATATTTCATTAGTACCACTAAGTCTCTGACCTTATTAGATGTTTAATAAGTAAAGCAAAGGGCAAGACCAGAGTTATAAATAGATATGGCTCAATCTTAATATTTTGATTAATTTAAACAACTTTGAAAGAAATCTGATTACATTACAATTTTCAATTCTAGTACAATAAGAAAGAGAGAGTCTATGTTTTTGCAATCATATTGAAAAAATACTAATATTCCCATATTGACTATACAAGTTTAAGCATGACTGATTTTTGGTAGTAGCATATTATCTGGGTTTTTTTTGTTTGTTTGTTTTTTTTTTTGCATTTTTCTCTTACCTACATATAGTAGTTTTGAAACCATTTCAAAACTCAGGTTGTATAAATAATTTTTTATAACAATTAAAATGTTCAAATTAAAAGTCATTTTCTTTTAGTTCTTTTACTTTTTTTTAGAGGAAAGTGTATAACAATGGAAATACAGAATACATCTAATAGATCTATATGAAATATTTAACTTGAATGATAACCTTTTCAGTAATTATATGGGTTGTTTCTTGCAGGTTTAATGATTAATGTAAATGATTCTGTATTGATAAAATTCTGGGGTTAGCACTAGACTGTGAAATATGTTCTCCATTTTCAAACAATGCCAGCATGCTTGGTATTAAACTCTTCAACAATAAATCATTGTGAAGCATTAATCTTGTATATCTGAATTTTTTCCATGTATTAATTTATAACTAATAACAAATTATATAACTTAGAATAAAAATATAGAATAAATAAATTGTCTTATAGTACAACTTCTATTGTACTTTCAAAACAGGTAATTACTATATAAGAGTCTCTTAATAGAGCTAAGATTTTTTAATTATCTAACACTACAGCCATTAACTATTATTCAAAAAATGAGTATTTTAATTTCTAAACTTTTAGTATCTGATATTTAACCACTTTAAGACAATACTGGAGAGGTCTTTGCCCTGTAGTTGAATATTTAAAGGTGTTAATCTTTTATCTATATATCTTCTTTTTGACAATTAAGTTTTAGATAAATGCTTGGCTTGAGTTGGTTTTTTGAATCTAATGTCCCAACACCTTACTGAAGAGAACCATATGTCGAAACTGGTCTGGGGATGGGGAAAATCCAAGATAAAAATAATTTGAATGGCTTCTCTTGTAGTAGCATTTATCATAAAAATAAAATAAAAAAGCTTGTTTAGAGCTCATTAGCATGCTCTTAATTTTACATATTTGTAAGTGCAAGCTATATATAAGTCATGTGACATCTGACTTTTTATTATTACTATATAACTAATGTAAAATTATTGTAAAATATTATTTATGTAAGTGTGTAATTTAAGTTTATGTATATTAACTAATATGATGCTAATCACCAATATTAAAAAATTGTTTCTAATATGAGCATACTTTTCTATTTTCTATCCATGTCCTTTTATTCTTTCCACATTTCTTTTCATAAAATTATTACTTTCAGTCACTTAGATTGAAATAAATCTGGTCATCATAACTTTTAGGTTCTTCTAGTCACCTCTGCACTAATTGTGACAATAGAAATATGTGCTTATAAATATATACATTTTCATAGCAATTACAAATAGAACAATTATAATTTTATTTTATTTTTTTTTTGTATACATATTTATCCACGCATGTAAGGCATTGCAAATTTTTGGTGTTAAGAAAGCAGTAATAATGAAAATAAATGCAGCAGATTGAAGGTCAATGGTTGATTTTTATAAGTCAATATAATCAATATGAGTTACATTGACAATGAATTCAAAACAGAGGTATATTAAAAAATTAAAAGTTTTTACATCAATGGCAATTTCTGTCAAATAGATTTATTCAACCCATAATTGGATATTTTAAGGCAATATATACCCATGTATTTTTATAACTATTATGGAATATACTGATGTTTTTTCATAAAGTGTGTGGCTCTTTTGCAGAAGTTTTCAGATGTGAGAAGTCTCAGAAGACAATCCTTAGATGATTGTCAATGTAAACTAATAAAGAGAAGTATGTTTGTTTGTCTATCAAACTCATAACTATAATGATTACCTGCATGATCCTATAATTTATTAATTCATAGAACTAACACTTTTTCAAAAATGATTAATTTGCAAATTTTTAATAACTTTAAATAACTAATTAGTGGAAATATCCAAAAGTTTAGAGTATGTATTTAGCATATAACTTTTGTTTTTTAAAATAAATAAATATTCACAAACATGTTTAAAAATCTTTCAATAACAAGATACATTTTCTATTATATGCATAAATCATATAATTATTAAGTATAAGGTACATCATTTGTAAGCATCCATAAAATATTTTTGTAAAAAAATTATGCATAAAAATCTTGAATTGCTAAATTAGTAGTTTAGATACCATTAACTTATGTGTAAATAAAATCCAGACAGCTTTAATGTTTGATTTTGAAAAATAAATTTGTTTGAATCTCACAACAAACTCATATTTATGCCATAATTTTTCAGTTTTTGAAAATGTTTCTTGGTTGAACCTCTGGAAAAAACATCTTAATTTGAATCGTGTCTTAAATAAAAATTTTATGTTTTGAGTTAGTAATAAACCTAATCTACTTAATAGTTTGTCTTATATTTTTGTTGAACTAATTTTTTCTAGTATCTAGTGATAAAAGTAAATGAATGAATGGAAAACTATTGGGTGTAAATTTAAATGTGTCACTAATATCTCATATAGTAATCAAATAAAATATTATTAATTCAAAATCTTTGAATTCAAAAACTTTCAAGATTTTTAAATCAGTCATCATGGCATCTATGAAAATATATACAAAATCTAAAATTGTATGGTATAGTCACAAATAACTAAAACTGAGTTATTCCAAAATAAGGTCAAAGTATGTTTCTTTACTAAAAGTTTACTTTTAAAATAATGACAACAAAAAGTTTTTAATATATGGGCACCTTTACATCAATTTTTATAATATAACAAAAATATATGCTTACAGAATATAGTTACTGCAGTACAGTTATACAACTTTACACCAAATATTTATCTTTAATGTGTCAATAAAAAGCAATGGTAGTGAACTGTCTAATATATAATTATTTTATTGTCAGCATATAAACCTGATGTGTATGCATCAAATAAATGAGAAATTTAAACAGATTGTGTGAGTTAAAATATTAGTTTAATTTCCAGCAAAATTCAATTACATACATAAGTGTTACATATGTCAATAAAGCACTTCTTTCAACTTGTGTATTATAGGTCTGCCCATTAGAGCCACTGTTGTCTCTAATTATTACTACACCGATTCTCCCTCTATATCCCACTTATATACCTGACTTCTGGACTTCACACAAAACATCTCTCATTCCATAAATACCTCTCCTTATATGGTGTGCTAACTGAACTCTTCATTAGTCCTATGGGTTTTGATTTATCCCCAATTTCACCTTATAAGGTGAGGCATTTTGGAAGAAAATTTTACTTAAATCTTCAAATCATATATGGTTATTTTCTACATGATGTCTTAGATTAAATAATTCCAATATTATTTAATTATACACTTCTAATATTATTTAGTCACATGATTCTATGCTTATTTATGAATCTCATTAGTTTTACAATATTATTTACATAATAAATTTCAAGCAATCCTAAACCACCTTGTCCATGACATCACACTACTCTTCCCACTCCAGAAGTATCAGTTATTCCACAAAGTCTTTTGATTTGATCTCATTTTTTTGGTCAGGGTATCTTCCTTCCCAGCTTGAAGACTCCAGTGGTGAATGTGGTTAAAATTTCTTTTGTACATTATCTCATCTTCCATTTGCACTGTCACAATATTATTTTATGTTATGCTGATTACTTCACCTTTTATCCAGATTTTCCACAGACAATCTCTAATCCACACCTTCTCACCAACAATGAACTTCTCATACTCAGTCCATAATCTTATAGCTTCTTCTCTCTGTTTTCTTTCAATTTCTTTATGTTGAAGCCACTCTTGATGCCTTTGTTGAGCTGCTTCACATAATTCTCTTTCATGTTGTTACTGCCACTCATGAATTCTTTCTTCCTTAACTTTATCAAAAGTTAGCAAGTTCTTTTTCCCAAGTTTACTTGTCAGATTTTTAGATTTAAAGCCATTTTCACTTCTGTAACTCTTAACTTTCACAACTGGTTCTCCTTTGTTTTTATCCAAATTCTGCAAACTCACATTATTTGCTTCAGATGCTTCATCCACCTTGCTTTGCTGTCTGTATGATATTTTCCAGATTTTGCATATTACAGGCATCCAGTGATTCCTTAACTCTAATTGCACCAGTTTTGTTTGTATTTGACCCAACCTTGTACTAAATTGAAGTGGGAATTTACTTTGTATTTTTTTTTCAATATTATTTTTTTTTAGCATGTTCATTATAATTCACAGTGGTCAGGACTAGTTCCTACTGATTACTGGGTTTATTTGTTCACGCACTATAAATAATGGTAGCACTCTGCTGTTAGCATTCAATTTTACTCTCACCAAAACTCTTGACAATCTCAACTGTGTTTCCATTTATGTCTTTAGTGTAAACTTCAGTCCTCTTGATTTTTTAGAAAATCTGCTTTCTTTAGTAATGTTCTTCCAATCCCTTAAAGACATAAGAGAGTCTCCTGAGCTGCTATCTATTTCCATTTTGAAATGCTTCCCTTCTATGTATAATGTTTGCTTAATTTTGGACTTTGCACTCTTTAACAATTTTATATTGTACATTTCTGGGGATCACTTTCTTAAATTTAATTGGTCAAATTCTCTCACCAAAGATCCTCATAATCCATGGCTTGATGGTTTGTGCTGGGATTGACTACAATTTTGCTCAAGGGTATCCAATTTTCCACAGTGGTAACATATGCTATTGCACCTATAATTATTCTGGCTCCTGCCTTTCCCTTCTTGTTCGACTGTTCTCTGGATTGGCTGATACTGTATACACTGTGATGTGTTATTTATGTATTCCTTAGCTTGGTCAATTACTAATTCATGTTTCATTCCCTTTTTTATTGCTTTCTTATATGTTATTGTCAAGTCTGCTAATAACTGTTCACGGAATTTTGTTTCGTGTAATCCTAGTAACAATTGTTCAGGGAGTGCTTCTTCCAAGAACTGACTGTAAACCCAATTTTTTGCTAATTTGCATAGAGCCGCATCATATTCCTTAAAGATTTCACCTTTTTCCTATCGTCATAGTCTAAAATGTAATCTTGCGATATGTTTTGATGGTAGAGGGCAGAACTCTACAGTTAATTTTGTGACAACCTCATTATATGATAATGTTTTAGGTTCACACAAATGATTGGCTATTTCCAATACCTTGATCACTGCAAAACCCAAAAGAGTACCTATTTTTATGTGATTTTCTTTGATGCTATTTATCATGGAAATGTTTCTCTACTAATTTTACATATAATGGCCAGTTGCCCAGATTTTCAACATTGAAGTCTGCTATTCACAATTGTATGTTGGCAGCTATTTTCAATGCATGAATTTATCTCCAGTCGCAGTTCCCTTCTTTGGTTTAATACTGAAGCCTGACAATTGTTTGCTGTTCCCAAAATCTGCCTAATGGTGATCCTGTCCAGCTTCACCAGCTTTGACATGTATGCATCAAATAAATGAGAAATTTAGACAGATTGTGTGAGTTAAAATATTAGTTTAATTTTCAGAAAAATTCAATTACATACTTAATTGTTACACATGTCAGTAAAGCACACCTTTAAAGTTGGGTATCATAGGTCTGCCCATTAGGGCCACTGTAGTCTCTAATTTTTACTACCCCAATTATCCCTCTATATTCCATTTATATACCCAACTTTTGGAGTTCAAACAAAACATCTCTCATTCCATAAATATCTCTCCTTATATGGTCTGCTAACTGAACTCTTCACTAGTCTCTATGGGTTTTGATTTATCCCCAATTTTACCTTATAAGGTGAAGCATTTTGGAAGTAAATTTTACTTAAGTCTTCAAACCATATATGGTTATTTTCTACATGACATCTGACATTAAATAATTCCACTATTATTTAGTTATACACTTCTGATATTATTTAGTCATACAATTCTATACTTATTTATGAATCTCTTTAATTTTACAATATTCTTTACATAATAAATTTTAAGCAAGTCTAAACCAACTTGTCCATGATACTGCAAACCCCAAAAACTGCACTCTCAATAAATCAGCAAACTTTCATTATCAATTTATTTGCCAATTTACATTTAATAAATTATACAATGGGATATGCTGTAACAAATGATTTTATAATGTGTATTTTTTTCACTAAATTAAGATTATTAACTAAATGTAAATGTTACAACAAATTCTAATGTATAACACAACATACACATATGCAAGATGCTTCAGAGTTTTACCACTTTAACTAGAACATTAGACATCTTTGTCCTATTTTGTAAGACTTAGCTATTAATTTAGTTCACTTATCTGTTCATTGCATTGCTAATAGTGACATTTTACTATTGTATTTTTTAATTATTTTTCTATAATAGTACATAATTTTAAACATGAATAGAAAACAGACTTAGAAAGCCAATTAATGTAAATGTGAAGAAATAAATTTTAATGAAAAAATGGAAAAACTGTTAATCAACTAAAAGCTAAATCTAAAATGGCTAAATCAATGATCAATACAAATTTTTTTGTTTTTTATGCAAGTTTTTATTATGCTATTAAAAGTTTTATTTTTTATTAAAATCCAGCTATAAAGTTTATATCTATAATACAATGTATAAAACTTAAATACAGCAATTAATTTTGAATTTTTTTACATGTATTTATATTTTTGATTTGTATTATATTTTTACTGCTTAAATAATTATGTTGCAGGATAACTTTGTTGTAGTTTGTGGCCTTATAATGGATTTCCCCTAAATAAATGTATTTCTTTGTAAGACAAAATGAAATGATGCTACAATGAATACAATTCTTGAACAAAAAATATTCATTGTCACATATCTTGATCTACTAATAACTTACATTAAATTATGCTAATAAACTGTATTTAGTTTTAATTATAAATTTTTATTAAACGCACATTATTATATTAAGTAATATTTACTAAGTAATATTTACTTCACTAATTAAGTCCACAATTCTTATTATACATTAATAGCTCGCGAAATCTTACGATTTACAACGAGTTAATGGAAATATCTTATAGTAAAAAATTTATTACGATAATTTAAAGTTGAAGTAGTGAATAGCTTCACACTCTTAGATCTAATCACTTCAGCTTCACCTATTCTTATATAAAAAAAAGTAGGTTGAAGTAAAGAAGGTTTCCCTTTTTTCTTCATAGAGAAAGCTTGTGACTAAGACCTGTAGAGGTCCATACCTTCGAATTTTTAAGACGCTTATTCCTAAAGGTTACTGCCTTAGTAAATATATTTAATTTTGTAAAATTTATTTTTTAGATGTTTAAGTGTAAAATTTAAATTACTCTCATAAATAGTATTTAATATTATTCAATTAATGTTATTAAATTTAATTTTTTAAAAATAATACTCTTTTTGATGAGCAAGCATAGAAATATTTTTTAAAATTTTGATGATTTTGTTTATTACAAAATTTCCTTATTTAAAAAAAGTTAAAAACCAAGAATTTCAAACTAATTATACTTAAATTGTATATAATTGTGTATCCAGAAGTTTAATGTTAACTTTTTTTTCTTTAAAGAAAGGCATATGATGGCCTAGCAGATAAAAATAGCTACTCTTGAACATTTGCACTTTAATCATAAATAGTAATACCAGTTTTCCCATGAAAATTGTTTCCAGGCTTTATTTTAGATCTAATCTTTGAAAGATAAGAAAGTTGTAGACTACAATCCAGGATCATTTCTAAATAATGTAAAATAAGATTAGGTTTATGTTAATTGCTGTAGAAAGTTATATACTATTAATGAAATGGTTTTTTTTTTTCATGTGTTAAAGCTTCGGCCAGGAAGCGAACCCACGAACCTATGACAACTGCTTGTAAGGCTGCTGTGCTGACCACTTCGCCACTATTGCTTGACATGTTGAAATGTTTGTTTGTTGTTTAGATGGACAATTAAACATACTTTCTTTATGAGATTAAAAACAAGGTAATAACATCTAAAAAATATTGCCAAATTTTTCATACTTTTATTAAAAGTTTTTTTTTATTTCTGAGAAGGATCTCTTTTGTAAAACCAAGGTAGTCATCAGCATACATAAATGTTTGCAAAACAGTGCTTTAAGAAATTTGATCTTGTTAGAATACATTTTGTATTTGTAACACGTATTATATAAACATTAGTAATTTTGTGTTGGAAAGTATTTTGTCAAATAAGTTAATAGATTTCGTGCATTAAGAATTCTAAAGACTTTTTTAAAATTACCACTTTTTCAAGTAGATTTGTAAGATATAAACAGTTAGCATTATCATTTAGTTTATTTTAAAACTCTTTTCATTGTGAGTAATTAAAATATATAATTTGCATGATATAGCTTCATTTTAGTCTAATCTATTCCAAATGTAGATAATTAACCTTATTAGCATAATTCTCATTAAGATTATTTTTTCAAAGGCTTATTGAGCAGTATTTCTGCATCATTGTTAGATTTTTTAAAGATATTTTTAAATAAAGATTTGTTTTCTTGGCAGACATTGAAATAATTTCTATAATAAATTTGTTGAATAATTTTGATCAACTATTCTTTAACTTTAAAATTAAAATGAATTAAAAACTGAAACCATATTATTTGTTTCTAGGACCATTCATGGTTTAAGACAATTTAGGCTTAAATTAGAGGGATTTGTGAAAGAGAAGCATGATGTCTTTGTGATTTTAACAATTATGAACTTAAAGGTTTGATATACATGTTTGGTAATCTCATTGACAGAGGTAATTTTTATAGAGATGTTTTTTACATCTATCAAACCTGCATAGAAGTTTCCTGTATTTTTCATGGATCTTGTAAAGTTTTGTTTTCTATGACTTTCTTATGTAAATATTGTCAGGAAATTTTACAAATTTGTTTCAATTTGAAATTTATTTTTTATATATATTTTTTCTAAAAATTGGCTCTTTATAATATCTAGTTACAAGTTTTTTATATCTATCACATCAAAAAAAGATATAGTTTACAATATTGTGTATATATAGTCTATTTTGTTTTCAATATGATTTATCTGTCACACTTCTTATAATAATTTTTGATATTTTATTGAAAGTAATTTTACTTGTAATTAACTAATAAAATAAGATTTTTTATAGTAGGAATCCCTTTTTTTTCTTATTTTGTTGATATAAAAACACGTGCATTGTTTTTGTGATTAATATGTTTTATTTGATTATTGATGTTAATTAATTAATTAAGCGCATTGTTCATGACTTATTTTGCTAACATTTTGTTTTATGTTTATTTTGTTTTTGCAGAAATACATTTATATTAAAATAATAATAATAAAATATATAAAAATTTATTTACAAATTCAAATATTTTTGGAATTTTTTTTAACATTTTGTTCATTGAAATGAAATTGCTTTTTTTTATGCTTTAAAATGTTCCGACATTCAATTGTTTTATCTAAATGTCATTTCAAATTTTTAACATTCTTTGATATATATTGTAACTAGTTGGGTTATGTGGCACACAGCAGCATAGTTGTGTGTGTGCACATATATATTAAAGCAGTCAATCTGAGAGTCAGATTGAGCTTCATAGCACACTCCAATCTTCCACCACCAAACCAAATTTAAACTCCATCCCTTACACTAATATGCGTACGTATTTAACATTTTTTTTTTGCTTTAGTCTTAAAACTAATCGGGACGTATATATTTATTAATATCTTATATATAATAATAATAAAATCTCAAGTCATATAGGTACGTAAAAGATATATATATTGTAATGATTGGTGAATACCCAGATGTCACAGTAGAAAAATACATTTGGATACATAGATCAACTTCACAATCAGCTGGTTCGACCAGAACATGTAATCAACTTACACCAAGTCTATGCATGCTGGTACATCTATTTTTTATATCCCAAAATTGATAGTGCCAAATGTAATGGTCCAGTCCATCCACGTATATAGGAGAAAGAGAGCAAGATTGCATCTAACTATGGTCAGACCTAGGGTCTTCATGTAGGATGCTAGAGATAACACAATGAAGTATGTGACTCATGATTACATCTATCTTTAATAGACTAGTCTAAGCATTATCTATCAAATCTACATGTAATTTAAATCAGTTCATCTAACATCTCACCACTCCTTTTCAGAACTGTTGCCTCAGATATTTGAACTCAGAAAGAATTTGTGGTTGACTCTTTTAACAGGGATGTGCCTATGCAAACTGTTAATCAACAACTAAAATAACTCATCCTATCTATTAGTAAGAAATAACCTTTATTTAAAAATTTTCTCTCATGCTTATCAAACAATAATGTGTGTGTGCATGTGTAAAATATTGGTTATAGGACTAAATGTAAATGCTGGATTGAATGTAAATGCTGGATTAAATGTAAATGTTGGATTGAATGTAAATGCTGGATTGAATGTAAATGCTGGATCAACAAAACTACAGAGACCTTGCCAATTAACCAAACTTCATAATATTTATTTACAATAACAAGATATTGTGAGAGTATCATATGAGCCTCACCTAAAACAATTTGTGTTTCTTTGTGAATTTAACTGTGCCTATATCGAATCAACAGATATAAATAACTTATACCTATCTTAAGCTTTTCATGTATCAGCTATATATATATAGACTAGTTAGTATTAAAATAATAATTCTAAAAATGAATAATTCTAATTTGTTTATACACACGCATAAATAAATGTTTCTAACTAATAGTATTTTTTTTTATTAACCAAAACTTGACAATTGACAAAGCCTTAAGTCAACATTGCATTTTTATCAGTTGAAACAAAGGAAATAAATGTTTGGGGTTCATTACAAATTGTATATTTTAAACAATAGAGCATGAGCATGATTATGTGATATCCTTGCAGAAATTAATCCAGTATAAAAACGAACTAATATTGTTATAACAATAATCTTCTATTTAGTTATCAAGGCAAGAACTACATTAGTAAATTTAAATGTGTTCGAATTTAGAAATTTAAGAAAAATTAAAAAAAAGAAGATTCAATATTTTAAAACCTGCTTCAAGTAATTAATTTACTGCCTTTGAATATTATAAAGAACTATAAAAAAATAATCAGTGAATTTAACAAGGTTATAAAAGTTATCAACGTCTTTGAAATGAGCTTTCAAAATATAAATTAAAGAAGACAAAAATTTATAAAGATGTTCTTTGGCTAGATAATTTATGCCAGAGATTTCTGCTGATGTTTTAAACCTGAACATGTAAATTTATTCATACTTAATCAATGCCTAAAATATAATCGTCGTAATTCTCATTTAAAGAGCTGCTTTAATATTGGAGTATTATATTGAAGAAAATGTTAAATATTTTACTACATAAATATTTAAAGAATGAATATCTGGATTGCCTCTTCGAAGGATGATCAATGAACTTTATGTTTCAACATTCATCATCATTTTATTTCGTCTAAGGAGGGATATAAAACCGTATTCTTTCTCGTCTTGGATTACTTCATTGTATAATTTAAGAACTCTTAAACTTTATTTCCTTTGTGGATAATTATATTTACTTAGAAAAATTACTTCATATATTAAAGTGGAGAACTGATAAGATGAACACTTTATTTTTTTTTTTTATTTATTTAATAAAATTTAGATGTTCATATTTTGATATATACTCTGATGGAAATGACAGCTGACTACGGTAAACGTTTTTAAATTATTTCAATTTGGAAGTAAGTTTTATTATATTCCAAATTGAATCTTACATGACAATTAACATAATATATTTTAATCATACATAACTAATATCAGAATACATTTTATTTTTAATCTAGTGTGAATGGATATTATCATATATAGACATACAATACATACTGAATTATTTTAATGACACAATAGGTAGATTTATAATGTATCATGTGTATTTATTATACGCATGATTTTAAATTATATATATATGTAAATGATTACATTATTATTTTTTTTTTGAATATTAAATAATTTTTTAGTGTATATAAGCACAGATTATAATTCTAAATTTTAATGTTTTTATGTGATAATATTTTGTTTTTTATTACTGATTAAAATGTGTTAAACTTGATTTTAAAATTAAACAGGTCTCGTTTGTTTATTTTATTTAGTCATTTTATAAAATCAATATTTATAAATATACATGCTCATGCATATATATGTTAAATCAACTTAGTGATTTAATATTTATAAAGAAGTTATATATAGCTTATATTAAATTTATTATTACTATGGGATATTTGTGGAAATGCCTGAAGAGAGTCGATTGCAAATTTCTACTCTGAGCTCGAATTCTGAGAGTAACGAGGTTATTAATAGAGGAGTGAATTGGATTATATTTTAAATAACATCATCCATGGCATTCTATAAGAAAACTCAAAGTCCGACTATAGTTAGATGCGACTTCCTCGAGTCCTGAAAAGGATCGTCCCGTTATAATATATTCAAAATATAAAACAAGTTATCAATCACTGTAGAAAAAAAAATTTAAAAAAAACCATTTACAAGTGCAAATAAATTATTTGGATGTATACCTCTGTACTTATAACTTTTATGTCTATGATGAGTATCTATCATTTTGTTAATTAAGCTATTTAAAACTATTTACTCTTATTTCTTATGATAGACACCCATAATATAGACATCTATATATCCAAATAATAAAAAATTTATTAAATAAAAGTGAGATTGCTAACTAAATTAAAAATTTAAATGCAACTCCAGATGCAGTATGCAGTTTTATGTGTGGAAATTGATTAATCTAAAATAATCATCTTGCATATCTAGATATCATGTAAATATATATATATAATAAGACAACACTTGATATGATAGAAAAAAAAATTATAAAAAATATTTTTGTTAATTATTTATTCATTATAAAGATCTTAAGAATAGTATTAGTAAAACATATACTATAATTAGTCATGTCATGTTGTGGCATTGGTTATTTTAGTGACTTTAAAAGAGAAAAACTCTTACCATTTAAGTATTTTGTTGGAGCACTCAATTTCATATTCATAGATGAAAATCAAGTATTTTGGCCAAAAAATTACCTAGATTTTATTAAAAACAGAAAGAAAAAGACTTTTTAACCTTTCCCCCTCTACTCTCTCAACACTTTTTTATGTTGGACTGTTCCATGTTGAATTATCATTAGTACTTCCCAAATATAAGACCGAACAAATAAAAAAATACAGATCTATACAAAAGAAAATAAAACATAATTTTATAATATTTAATGAATCGATATGATCAAAGACCATTATTTTTCAGAGTCCTTCATACATAAACAGTTCTTATAATTTATGCATTTTTATTATAGATGTTGAGAACTCCTGATTGATTCTAAATAGCACATTTTGAACTTACTTAAATTGGCAGTGGGTGGTTTTGTGTTACTCCTCACATAGATTTTCATCTTGTGTGGATCCAGCTTATCAGGAACCTAAATTGTAGATAGTTAAATATTATTTTTTACATGACCATAGTGGAAAAAATGCTCCACCTGAAGGCAAATCTTTCTAGCCAGAGTATGTCATATTTTAACTATATACACAAGTTTATATAAATATATATGCTGTTTGCATTTAGTAAAAATATATTTATGGATAGAATAAAGCTATTTACTGTTTGTACTATTGGCTATATAAACTTTTAAATTTTAAACTGAATAAATCAATCTAATTTCTTTTTTAGTTTCTTTAAAAAAAATTGGTAGTGTTCAGTGATGCATACTGTGTTCACCAGGTGATGCTGCAGAACCATCAAGAAGCCTGCAAGTGATAAATTTATATACAAAAATCACTGAAATCGATGGAAAATTATAATTAAATTGCCTAAGACAAGATATCAAAAATAAGTAAAAAATCAAGTAAAAAATTTAGCCTAAGGCCAGTAAAAAATCAAATAAAGTAATATGTAAATTTTAAAAAAGTATACACAAACATAAGTGAAATAATCTGTAAATTTTAAAAAATTACACCCACAAAATCGCTAGAAAAACACAAAATAACCATTAAAATTATATTGCCTAAGGCGAGATATCAAAAGTAAGGAAAAAATTAAGTAAAAAATTTAGCCTAAGGCCAGTAAAAAAATCAAATAAAATAATAGATAAATTTTTAAAAAGTACACACACACAAAATCGGTAAAAATACACAAAATAAATGTTAAAATTGAATTGTCTAAGGCAAGATATCAAAAGTAAAAATCAAGTAAAAAATTTAGCCTAAGGCCAGTAAAAAATCAATAAAATAATACATAATGTTTAAAAAAGTACACACATACAAGTGAAATAATACACAAATTTTAAAAAAGTACACAAAATAACCATTAAAATTAAATTGCCTAAGGCAAGATATCAAAAGTAAGTAAAAAATCAAGTAAAAAATTTAGCCTAGGGCAAATATAAAATCAAGTGAAATAATACGTAAATTTTAAAAAAGTACATACACACACATACAAAATCGGTAAAAACACATTAAAAATGAATCGCTGAAATTGATGGAAAATGCTAAAAATCACTGAAATTGATAGAAAATTAAAATGTCTGAGGTGAGAAATGGATAATTAATATTCCTAGGGCAGCAAATAGAACATTCTCAAATCTCCCACAAAAAATTATAAATCAAACAAATTCTTCTAAAAAAAACCAAAAAACTCTATGAAATTCGACTTAGGCAACAAAAACAGAAAAACCTTAATGGTATATATCAAAAAATTAATAATGGCAGATGGTGCTTCATTAAAATGGCAGGAGTTTATATAAACTAAAGAGCAAAAAGAACATTACACGAGAGCTTCTATTTATCAAATTAATTATCCTCTGTTTTGAAATTATGGTATATCATCAAAAATAAGTCAAATACCCCTCCCTCCAATAAAGAATTTTTATCCAAAAGTAGCTGAAATTGACAAATTAAAATGAAATATATAAAACACCGTTCCCTTTTCTACACTCTGCAGACAACCCAAAATAAAGAAGCAACACAGATATGGGAAAGCTTTCTATTAATTTTAATATCAAACATAATTGATAAATCATAAATATTAATATTATTTGTGCTCAAATATTTTATATATGTAAAACACAAACATAGACACACACTGGGTATATTAACATATTAACAGAACTCTAAAGACCACATTGGTCAAACATTCACTCCACACATGGTGGACTCCATTGCCTGCCCTCAGGCCAGATGCCATGCTATATATTATGGTGAAACAAAGGCTACAATCAATACTAGACTGGCTCAAAATCTTTACACATTTAACAGAGCTCAGAAGAACAGCAACACATCCTCTGTATTTTTGGAGCATGCTAAACAATCTGGACACAACTTCACACCTGCCAATCCCATAATATTGTGCTCAGAATCAAATGATCACAAAAGAAAAATAAAGGAGACATTTTACATCAATGGAAACATCCATGCCATTAATAGAAAAGACAATTGCTTCGAGATCTCGAAGAAATGGACTATGTAATACTAGCTTATTTGAGTATTTATATTTGCATATATTTTATTATACATTTTATGAAGGCTATGAATATGAGGCATGGATCCTTAAAAACGTTAAGCCGATAAACTTTAATACTAATTTATATCTTCTCCAATTAACAATTATAAATAAGTGTTTTTTTGTTTTACATAATAGTGAGAAGTAAAACTATACTTATTACATAATGAATAGAGGTCAAGAAAAACAGATCTTACATTGCTGAATTTCGATGATTAAATATGAGCAAAGACTCATTCTTTTCTAAATGCAAGGATTATAATATTATACTCAATTGTTGTGTGGTTAAGATCATAGAACAATATACAATAATTTTAAAATTAAGAATGAATTGCAGAAACAGCTTTTGGCGCATATAACATGGATGTAGAGATGCTTTCAAAAAGCAAACAATCAGATGGAATAAAATGACTGCAAACTATGTAATCCCCCAGTGGATGCAAGATAAACTGCATAAAATTGAGAGATTTCATACAGAAAAATTTGAAAATAAAATACATTTTTTGTCTATCAAGCAAAACAAAAATCACCAGAGGATTAATACAGATGCATTTGTTAACAAAACTTCAATTACACCACCATATGATATCAAGAAAATTTTATCCCTCAGACCAAAATATGTAGGAGGAAGTTGGAGATCTCCTAAACTCGAACTAATAGCAGACATCGAAGTGAGTCTCATTAACAATATACAAAGAGACACTATCATCACCGATATATCTAAACTATTAAATAACAATTTGGTTGACAAAGAAGAAAAAGCATGGAATAAAAGTATATTAAATACCAAACAATATTTCAAAACACACAATATTACTTGTCTCAAAAAAGACAAAGGCAATGGTTTTGATTTGCTAAATAACACATACTATAAAAATAAAATGCATGACCAAATTGAAATATTAAAGTTGGTGCATGATAACTCTTTTATTATTAAACTAGATCGAGATAAATTTATTAACAATGTCCTTAGGACTTTCAAGGATAAAGGGATTACTAAAACCGAATATTACAGAATTTACCATTCTGCCACTAGACACCCCCCCCCCGAATGTTTGCCAATTTGAAACTACATAAAACAGGTGAACTGCTTAGATTGATGATGGATTTCGGTGGTATGCATTATTTCAAAGCAGCCAAATTAATCAATCAATTACTTATAGATTACCTTAATTTTGGCTTATACACGATAAACTCGTCTCTCCAATTCATCTCCAAAATCAAAAATACTCAAATCTCTCAGAATTCAATTATAGCTACAATGGATGTAAGGAACTATACAGATCAATTAATAGAAAAGCATCCATCAAAATAGTACACGAAGAGCTACTGTGAGCACATTGCCCTAGTAAAAGAGTTAAATTCATTATTGCTTTCCTGTCATGGCTTGATTCCCATATATTTACACTCTTTGAAAACAAGTGGTACACAATGCAAGATGGATGGCCCATGGGCCTTTCTATCAGTGATGTTTTATCTAGCATATATTTAAATAAATATGAGCTAGCAATCATTCCAAAATATCACAATATCAACCAAGACTTTACATATATTCATTATGTAAATGATATTTTTATCATAACCTCTAAAGATAATACTTTAAATATACAACGTGATTTACAAAACTTAACCAAACTTTTATCCACCGTCACATATGAAAATAATAAAGAACTCAAATATCTCGACCTCTCTTTATCGAGAAATTGCCACTTAATAGATTACAAAATGATTGTTAAACCATTTGAAATTCGCAGCTGTATCAACTCTAACTCTAACTCACCTGCATCGCATAAATTTGCTGGTCTTAATGCATTTTTGTTTAGAAATTTTTATTTATGTAAATATAAAGCAGACAGGAAAGAAAACATAAACAACTATATTAAAGATCTATTAGCAGCAGGGTTCAAATTCAAAGCTATTAAAAATAAAATCTTAAAATTTAATAGTACAATAAACAATAATGTACCTTGCACCAATCTACCTAGAATAACAATCCCCTATATTCCTAAAATATATAACAAACTAATGAAAGCATTAAATGATAAATTTAACATAGCAGTTAGAACTCTACCTAATTCTAATAGATTGATTAACAACTCTAAAGACCACATTGATTGATTGTTCACTCCACACATGGTGTAGTCCATTGCCTGCCCTCAGGCCAGATGTGACGCTATATATTATGGTGAAGTGAAAGCTACAATCAATACTAAACTGGCTCAACATCTTTACACATTTAACAAAGCTCAGAAGAACAGCAACACATCCTCTATATTTTTGGAGCATGCTAAACAATCTGGACACAACTACACACCTGTCAATCCCATAATATTGTGCTCAGAATCAAATGATCACAAAAGAAAAATAAAGGAGGCATTTTACATCAATGGAAACATCCATGCCATTAATAGAAAAGACACTTGCTTTGAGATCTCGAAGAAATGGGCTATGTAATACTAACTTATTTGAATATTTATATTTGCATATATTTTATTATACATTTTATGAAGGCTATGAATATGAGGCATGGATCCTCAAAAATGTTAAGTCGATAAACTTTAATACTAATTTATATCTTCTCCAATTAACAATTATAAATAAGTGTTGTTGTTTTTTTTGTTTTACATGAATAAAGAAAATTACAAAAGAAAAGTAATCATGCCCAAATCTATTTATTTAGATGTATAATATTATTTTAAAATTACAAATAGTTTCTCAGTTGATCACTTTCTAAACATCTATTTACCATCATATGGTTAATGTGGTAATAGGAGTGAAGAAATATATGCAATAAAAGTTTATACTACCTGTGTTTTTTCCTGGTAAAATGACGAAAATATAAAAACAATGGTAATAATTTGTCTGGCTGGTGATTTCCATGTGTTCAATCTAATTAATTTCACGAGTTGGAAATGATTCTCTTTGGAGGAGGTTACTGTTAAAATATTTCAGGAGCATCTTTCCAGTATTGGCAAAATTATTTATTAGAGATTTAATAATGCGTGGAGAATTATTTTATTCAAAGCAGTATCAGACAAACTGTCCTTTTCAAAAAATATATTATTCCCTATATTTCTTTTTATGTAGGCTCATTTTTTTTTAGAAAGTTATTTTACCCCTTATCACCCACTTGGCTTTGAGGTCGGGTTTTTCTTTAAACAAAGCAAAAAGCTTTTATCACCTTTTTGTCTTTTCAAGATCAAGAAATTGCATTGACCATCTGTAATTTGTTTATTTTTTTGTTTTTCTTGTTACATTTTTTAGATAATAATCTACACAGTTTTAATTTTTTTTTTCATTTAAGATCTCTTTTCTCTATTATAATAAAATGAGCTGCATTAGCTTCCATCTTTGTAGTCAAATTTATATTTGTTGAATATCATTCATTCGTCCATCCATCCACACAGCAAATATATATATATATATACTCATGTTTCAATAAAATACAAGAGCAAACACACCCCTCTCCCTTTCATACTTTGTCTTTATTTTAAATATACTCGAATAAATAATATAACAACTATATACACATGCTTGTGTACAAATTTTCCTTTTGTGAAACAGGGTTTGAATCCACACTGTCACAATATATATATATATTGATTTTCTCAAAATATGGAAATAAAGATTGATTATGATGAGTTAGAAGAAGTTAAACAATTGCAAATACCTTGGTCAGATTATTAATACAGATGGAAACATAAAGGAGATGAAATTAATCATAGAATTAAAAAGGAAGATTTTTAATAAATGGGTTTTACCAGTTTTTACTTATGGATCTGAGACTTGGACACTTAATAAAAGAGCAATACAGAGACTTCAGACCACTGAAAGAAGTATGGAGAGATGCATGTTCAGAGTAACAAGAAGAGATCGAAACCGCAATATATGGGTAAGAGAACAAACAGGTGTTACTGACCTCACTGAAAAAAATAAAAGACTGAAGTAGAGTTGATAATGGTTAATGATGATGATTTCAGCCTAGTTTTAAAAAATGCTTTTTATTTGAGCTAATTTATTAATATTATTTAGTAATATATATATATATATATATATATATATATTAGTATATGCGGATGTACATATAAATATTACTAAATAATATTTAATAAATTAGCTCAAATTAATATCATTTTTTAAAACTAGGTTGAAATCCTCATCATCAACAATTATCAATTCACTGCAGGATGAAGGTCTCTCCAAGTTCAATCAATCTTCTCCTATCTTTAGCTTCTCTTCTCCACATCACCCTTGCACACTTTCTTATTTCAATCTCTTGGAATTCAGTTTAAGATTTCAGTTGTCCATCTATTATCATCTTTTTTGCAATATGTCCAGCCCAACTCCATTTCAGTCTTTTATTTTTTTTAATGAGGTCAGTAACACCTGTTTGTTCTCTTACCCATATATTGTGATTTTGATCTCTTCTTATTATTCCTAACATGCATATCTCCTTACTTTTTTGAGTGGTCTGAAGACTCTGTATTGCTCTTCTATTAAGTGTCCAAGTCACAGATCCATAAGTAAGAACTGATGAAACACATTTATTAAAAATCTTCCTTTTTAATTCTATGATTAAGTTTATCTCCATTATGTTTCTATCTGTATTAATAATCCGACCAAGGTATTTGTAATTGTTTAACTTCTTCTAACTCATCATAATCAATTTTTATTTTTATATTTTGAGAAAATCCATATATATATATTGTGACAGTGTGGCTTCAAACCTTGTTTCACAAAAGGAAAATTTGTACACAAGCATGTGTATATAGTTGTTATATTATTTATTCGAGTATATTTAAAATAAAGATGAAGTATGAAAAGGGAGGGGTGTTTTTGCTCTTGTATTTTATTGAAACATGAGTATATATATATGATGTGTGGATGGATGGACGAATTAACAATATTCAACAAATATAAATTTGATTTTGAAGGTGGATGTTAATGCAGCTCATTTTATTATAATAGAGGAAAGAGATCTTAAGTAAAAAAATATATTAAAACTGTAGATTTTTATCTAAAGAATGTAAAAAGAAAAACAAAAAAATAAAAGTCAAAAGAAATTACAGGTGGTCATCACAATTTCCTGATCTTGAAAAGACAAAAAGGCGGTAAAAGCTTTTTGCTTTGTTTAAAGAGAAAACAGATCTCAAAACCATGTGGGTGATAAAGGGTAAAAAAACTTTCTAAAAAAAATGAGACTACAAAAAAAGAAATATAGGGAATAATATATTTTTTGGAAAGGACAGTTCATCAGATACTGCTTTGAAGAAAATAATTATCCGCACATTATTAAATCTATAATAAATAATTTTAATAATTATAATAAATAATTTTGCCAATACTGGAAAGAAGACACTCCTCAAATATTTTAACAGTAACCTTCTCCAAAGAGAATAAATTCCAATTCATGAAATTAATTAGCTTGAACACATAGGAAGTCACCAGCCAAACGAATTATTACCATTGTTTTTATATTTTCATCGTGATTTAATTGCATATATTTCTTCACTCTTATAATACAGCATTTACCATATGCTGGTAAATAGACTTTTAGAAAGTGATCATAATTTTAAAATAATATTCTACATCTAAATAAATGAATTTGAACATGATTGCTTTTCTCTTGTAATTTTCTTTATTCATGTGTTAATATACACAGTGTGTGTATGTTTATGTTATATATATATAATATTTGATCACAAATACTATTAATATTTATGACTTGATTTTTTACTTACTTTTGATATCTTGTCTTAGACAATTTAATTTTTTTTTTCATGTGTCATAGCATTGGCCAGGAAGTGAACCCATAACCCAGACAACTGATTATGAGGCAGTCAAGCTGATCTCTCGACCACCAATGCTTGACAATTTTTTAATTTTTCATCAATTTCAGCAATTTTTGTATAGAAATTTATTACTTGCAGGCTTCTTGGTGGTTCTGCAGCATCACCTGGTGGCCACAGTATGCATCCCCGAACACTACCAACGTACTTTTTTTTAAAAAATTTAAATTGATAAATTATTTTAACTTATCTGATTATTCAACTAGAATAAAAATGTCCATTTTGCAGAAAAAAATTAAAATAACTGCTTCAATAAAACTTGACTTTTCATCTCAAACACAGAATAATAAAGAACAATGATTTTTAATTGTTTTCCTTTTTATACTGGTGTTATTTTTCATTATTTAAACCTAGCGCATGCCTATTATTGCATTTTTAAAAATATTTTTGTTATTTATTTTAAAAAGTAAAATAAATTTGCAATATTATTATTATGTCTCTCCTATATTCAGTTAGTTATTACAATACTTGATTTATTTTTTATTGCTATAATTGATTTTTCATCATTTAAGTCATTGTCTATATTTATTATATTCAACACGATACAATTATCAACACACATATATATATAAATTTGTATGACTTTTTATCAAGCTTTATATTTTTTATTACACACTAGAATTTTATTACTAATATATATGTTTCCAGTACCCAATATGTAGTTAATACACTGTTATAACTATTTAAACATTTATATATTTTTTAAAGTATTCAAGCAAAACTCATTATTTATTTGATCTTTACATGCTAATTAAAGAAAAAAAACAATATATATATATATAATGTGACCTTTTATTTAGGTCCCTGGAATAAATAATCTAAAATTTTAAATGATAATATATTTGGCATTAAAATCTTAACAAGTAGCTTTCAATAAAGATTGTTTTAAATGCACTGGGAAATTTGGTTGGGTGGAGATGAGATTTCAAAACCAGTCTAAGCTCTGACTAGATGAAAATAACAATTTAAAAGTATTGTTATTATTTGGGAGATAAATATATTGCTATTTTATTGTTGTTGAATCGGAATAATAAAATAAATAAATAATTAAATCAAATTTATAAATCTGGTAAAATGAATTATTATAGTTAATTACTTAAGCATATTTTTTTAGTACTGATCATAAAGCTGTCTTGAATAAGTATGAGTAATTATTAAAAATGAAGACAGAGGGGGTAATATTAATTATGCACAATAAAAATTATTGGCCAATTCACTCCCACAATGCATTAGAAAAACAAGCTATATATTAGCTAACCTAGCTGTAGGGGGGTTGGACTAATTAAGAAAACAAGAACTAGGCAACCACAGAATTCAAGTCTGACCTAAAATAAGGAAGAAAAAAAACTAAACAAAAAAAATTTGGGAATCTAATTCAATGAAATGATAATATTTTGCTATCTACAAATGCTGGAATAAAAAATCTCAAAACCTTGCAATCATTTAAACACCATTTTTCTATTGATTGATAAATCTGAGAAGTTATACTGAAAGAGAAATGGAAACCTTGTGCATCATAACTATCTCTCATAAATCTTATTCCAAACCCAGAAAGATTCAGGAAAAAGTAAGATTTTGCTTTTATATTATTCATAGATTTAAAATCTCTTCTTTGAAAATGATGCACGAATCATTTATACATAAACTAAAAAGTTAATTATGTTTAAATTTTGCACCATTCTTATTATTCAGCCAAACAATATTGGGCTTGTAAATTAAAATATCAAGAAAAAAATAATAATTCGAGATAATTTTGAAAATAAGTGTTATGTATGATATATATAGTAAATAAATTTAAAAGTCATTTTTGAATCATCTAACTTTTCATAAAGTAAAAATAAAAATAATTGCGTGATTTTATTCTCTATATTGTCTGCTGATTTTTATAGTGGGAACCTATGTAATGATAAAAATAATCAATTATCCATTAATTAAAAGGCTAAAGATGTCATAGTGATAATTGGATAAATTCTTTCTAATATTGAAAATCACATCATACTTTGCCAATAAGAATGGGATGAAATAAATATTTACTTTTAAAGTTTTATTGAGAAATATACGTCATTGTAATAATGTTTTACAATATTAAAAATACTCCGACTGTTTAAACATTACTTAAAGTTATTACATTTGCCATGGAGGAAAGAGCGTAATCAATAAATCATTAAAAAAATAAATAAATAAATATGTTAAGTAGAATAAAATTCTATTCATTTATTAAGGAAAAGTATCTCCAGAAAAATGGATAAACTAATTTTAAGTATGATACACTTGGAAGTGGGAATTTTAATTGCCTTGTTAATTATCAGTACAGAAATCATCGAATAATTTTTTTGCTTTTGAATAAGTATTGAATATTACTTATTATACATTCAACAGGATAATTATATATATATATATATATATATATATATATCCTGTATGAATATATATGTATATATGTATATAATATATATATATATATATATATATATATGCATTATCTGGAATGTTTGCTCATCACAATATTAATTCTTATTTTAACTTACAACAATGGAATAACTTGGACAAATCTCGTATAAAATGTAATGGATAAAAGTGTACTCTTATTTTTTTTTATTACTGCCATGTTATGTATATTACTTACATAATGTGTTGTTTAGACATTTTGTTTTTAAAACATAAATGCTTTATTGTGGCACGAAAAATATATATATATTAGGTTAAAAAATGTGTAAAAAAAGGATATACATCTATTTCATGTATATGTATATTATTTTTTTTAGTTAAGGAAAAACCTGAAATTATATATATTATTTATCTAGAGAGAGTGATAAAAATATTTACTTCTCTCATATTTTAAAACCAGTTTTAATGTATATTATTAAAGAGGTGAATATGCAGACATTTTATCAAATATATATTGTATACTAGAATGACCGAATTATTTTCTTATATAAAAGAAAATTTGATATAAGCCTTTTCATTTTGTAATTTTGTATAGAAATGAACTTGTTCACTTTGAATACAAATGCAGGTTTGATCTTTATTGCTTAAATATGTTGTGCTCTCTCTAATAAAAGGATAGTTGTCATTTTAAATGATTAATGATCATTTGACATGTATATTTTGGTGGGTCTGTGGATACATTAATGGTTCTGCAGTGTGAAATGGAATATGTACATTTCCACTGTTATTGTTGGTATTGTTTTATCTGGCTATAATTTGAGAATGATTAGTGACAGTTTTTAGCTGATGGGATGCTCCAATAGAATTGCATCCTATAGATTAATATTTATATTGGGCATGGGCTGATGGAAAATTGCCTATAGCTGATTTCATGAGAGGAAAGATTGGTAGAGGCTAAATAGTAATTAATGCTTATAAGCATAAATGATCTTAAAAGAAAGGACATCCATGGTCTGGATTCTATTTTTTTTCATGATGAGGCAAAGCCCATACACATGCGTATACCCATTAAGAGGTAGTAGAATCAGCCATATTATTACACAACGGTCATGTTGTTTTTATAAACCCTTCCTTTTTAGTGTTAAAATCTCTCATGATGATGTAGAGTTAGTTTTTTCCACCGTGTATGGTGAAGTATAGTAGTTCAAAAATCATATAGCAAGTATAAAATAATGTTGAATTTAAGAACACTAATTTATCTTTAGGATGTTGTTGCTAAGCCACATGTGAACCCTATGTTTAAATTAGTTATTATTGTTTAAGATGTTGTAGTTATTTTAAAAGAGTTGTTAATAAAATTGAATCAGTGTGATCAAGTTGTGAATGATATTTCTCAAGTTAATAAATTATGCTAACTTAAGGTTGTGTGGACGATCTGGACTCAAATCAGTTTTAGAGATGATCATAAATAAATTACATGATGTATTTTGGATAATTAAAATATAATATGATTATAAAATAAAATATCTTCAATAGCAATATGTTAAATAGTGGTGATTTTGGCATAAGATTGCAACATGATTAAAGTTGTATTGTGATGTAGGCATATAAACTTGAAACAGTTGGGTGCAGTATATATTGTCTAGCATATGGTCAAGTGTTTTGTTTTTCTTTTTCTTGTGTGAACTTATGTGAAATTGTAGGTTGATGGAAGGTAGTGGTGTTGAAATGTATGCAAGGTTACATTAAATTAGTCCAATTCAAATTAGATATTATAGAGATATTTAAGAAAATATAATAGATAGCAAAATGAGCGATACTAAGGAAAAAGAATTAGAAGAAGTTGTAAGTAGGAAGAGTTCTGAAAATAATAGTGATTTTAATATGTTACTGAAAATCATGCAGGAAATGAAAGGTGATATGAATAAAAAATTTGAGGATAACAAAGAAGATATAAATCAAATGAAGAAAAAATTTGATAATAATAAAGATGATATCAAGAGTAATCTTGACGAAATAAAAAATAATCTAGATGATGTTAGGGGCAACTTGGAAAATATGAAAGGTAATTTTGACAGTCGATTTGACAAAAATGAGGAGGATTTAAAAGTGTTAAAAGAAGACATGGATTTTAAAATGGAGCTATTGAGCATGCAAAATGCCAAAATGATCGATGACAAAATCCATGAATATTATCAGTTAACTCAAAAAGAGTTAGGAATTCATAAAGAGATTTTTAATATCAAGTGCAGAAGAGCAAGTAAAGAAATAAATAGTAAAATAACTGAGTTAAGTCACAGATTATCTTATAACAAAGGAGATAATACAGAGAGATTTTGTCAGCTAAAAGACAAAATAAAATTTTCTAATGATCAAATGGAAGAAAGGTTGAAAGTTTCTAATGAGAAAATTTGGAACTCTATTATTAATCTTGATTCTCAGATACAGGACATTAAGAAAGTAGGATTGAAAGAAATGAGTATTGTTAAAATGGAAATAATAGATAGTCATAAGATTGAATTGAAGATAGATAAGCATTTAAGTAAGATGCCCAACAAAATTGAGGAACATAGTATAAGGGTGATAGTCTTCAAAGATGAGAAGAATGTCATAATAGAAGATGAAGTAGAAACTCATTATAAGAAAGTCAGATGTTAACTTTGATGATGAAAGATAGGTGAAATTAAATAAGATGATTTTTTGTAAAATGAAACCAAAGATGAAAATGAATGTAGGTAGTTTGTTTAATTGGGAAGAGGAAATCTTAAGAGAGTCTAAAATAAAATGTAAAAGGAAAAATATTTTACATCCATATAATAGAGAGATCAGTATTTACTGAGTGAAGACCCAATTGAAAATAATAAAATGAATTGCAAATTGAAGCTCTTTATCAAGGAAAACTTGTTATTTGATTTGACAAATAATGATCAAATCATGATGAATAATAAAATTCATTGTAAAATGAAAAATGTTTTGATAGAAAAATCTATTTTGATTGATTTAAGGAAATTTGTCAATAAGGTTAAATATAGACTGAGGGCTAATTATGATAACCCAACTTTGTAAAATCTATTGTATGAATGTATAGGATTACACAGTAATAAAATTAATTGCAAAATGAAGTCGATATTTCAGAATAAGAGTGTATTGGATCAATGTGAGCACGGTGAAACAAGTGAATCATTTTGAAAAAAGAATAATTGGGAATTGAAGACTCATGTTGATGAATCGATTTTATATAACTCATGGGAATTGTATGAAAAGTTTTTAGTGATGGGGTTAAGAATAAGATTAAATTTGACACTAAACAGGAAAATATGTTTGGTTTTTCTAACATTCAGCAAGAAACAGTAATAAATGAAAGAAAAATTCGATGTAAAATGAAGTTTGTGTTTCAGTTAAAAGGTTTATCTGAATCAAGATAACTATCAGAGAAGAATTTTTTTAAGAGAAGTAAATTTGATTTAAAGTGGAAGTGATAAAGCTGATTTTAACTTAATTATTTGTAATAATAAAAAGTCAGATGTCACATGACTTATATATAGCTTGATATTACCAATATGTAAACTTAAGAGCATGCTAACGCTCTAAACAAGCCTTTTTTTTATAATGATAAATGCTACTACAAGAGAAGGCATTCAAATCATCTTTATCTTAGATTGTCCCCATCCATTTCAGACATAATATGTATCCTAACAAAATATGTGGTGAGCAAAATTCTTTAATAATTATTAATACAGCAAAAGTGTATCTTTGATAAAATGAATATAATAAAAATAGTATTTACAAGTAGTAGATAAACTAAATATTTTCTTTATGATGTGGTAATCTAAAATGTGTATAGTATAACATTGTTTAACCTATGTTATATTAAATGATGGTTAAAGAAATATATATTAAATTTAAAATTTTGTTTCTATGAGGGTGGATAATGTGACCTTTTATTTAGGTCCCTGGATTAAATAATCCAAAATTTTAAATGATAATATATTTGGCATTAAAATCTTAACAAGTGGCTTTCAATAGAGATTGTTTTGAATGCACTGGAAAATTTGCTTGGGTGGAGATGAGATTTCAAACCCAGTCTAAGCTCTGACTAGACTAAAATAACAGTTTAAAAGTATTTTTATTATTTGGGAGATAAATATATTGCTATTTTATTGTTGTTGAATACCAATAATAAAATGAATAAATAATTAAATCAAATTTATAAATCTGGTAAAATGAATTATTATAGTTAATTACTTAAGCATATTTTTTTAGTACTGAACATAAAGCTGTCTTGAATAAGTATGAGTAGGTATTAAAAATGAAGACAGAGGGGTAATATTAATTATGCACAATAAAAA
This sequence comes from Epiperipatus broadwayi, assembly GCA_028023455.1. NCBI lineage: Eukaryota > Metazoa > Onychophora > Udeonychophora > Euonychophora > Peripatidae > Epiperipatus > Epiperipatus broadwayi. Next base: position 625,223 of record JAQFVV010006212.1, on the reverse strand, counting down.
TTATTGGCCAATTCACTCCCACAATGCATTAGAAAAACAAGCTATATATTAGCTAACCTAAATGTAGGGGGGGTGGACTAATTAAGAAAACAAGAACTAGGCGACCACAGAATTCAAGTCTGACCTAAAATAAGGAAGAAAAAAACTAAATATCAAAAAAAATTTGGGAATCTAATTCAATGAAATGATAATATCTTGCTATCTACAAATGCTGGAATAAAAAATCTCAAAACCTTGCAGTCATTTAAACACTATTCTTCTATTGATTGATAATTCTGAGAAGTTATACTGAAAGATAAATGGAAACCTTGTGCATCATAACTATCTCATAAATCTTATTTCAAACCCAGAAAAATTCAGGAAAAAGTAAGATTTTGCTTTTATATTATTCATAGATTTAAAATCTCTTCTTTGAAAATGACGCATGAATCATTTATACGTAAACTAAAAAGTTAATTATGTTTGAATTTCGCACCATTCTTATTATTCAGCCGAACAATATTGGGTTTGTAAATTAAAATATCAAGAAAAAATAATAATTCGAGATAATTTTGAAAACAAGTGTTATGTATGATATATATATAGTAAATAAATTTAAAAGTCATTTTTGAATCATCTAACTTTTCATAAAGTAAAAATAAAAATAATTGCGTGATTTTATTCTCTATATTGTTTGCTAGTTTTTATAGTGGGAACCTATGTAATAATAAAAATAATCAATTATCCATTAATTAAAAGGCTAAAGATGTCATAGTGATAATTGGATAAATTCTTTCTAATAATGAAAATCACATCATACTTTGCCAATAAAAATGAGATGAAATAAATATTTACTTTTAAAGTTTTATTGAGAAATATACATAATAATAATGTTTTACAATATTAAAAATACCCCGACTGTTTAAACATTACTTAAAGTTATTACATTTGCCATGGAGGAAAGAGCGTAATCAATAAATCATTAAAAAATAAATAAATAAATAAATATGTTAAGTAGAATAAATTCCACTCATTTATTAAGGAAAAGTATCTCCAGAAAAATGGATAAACTAATTTTAAGCATGATACACTTGGAAGTGGGAATTTTAATTGCCTTGTTAATTATTAGTACAGAAATCATCAAATAATTTTTTTGCTTTTGAATAAGTATTGAATATGGCTTATTATATATCCAACAGGATAATCAAATATATATATATATATATGTTATCTGGAATGTTTGCTCATCACAATATTAATTCTTATTTTAACTTACAATAATGGAATAACTTGGACAAATCGTATAAAATGTAATGGATAAAAGTGTACTCTTATTTTTTTTATTACTGCTGTGTTATGTATATTACTTACATAATGTGTTGTTTGGAAATTTTGTTTTTAAAATATATATGCTTTACTGTGGCATGAAATATATATATATATATATATATATATATATATATATATATATTAGGTTAAAAAAATGTGTAAAAAAAGAATATACATCTTTTTCATGTATATGTATATTATTTTTTTTAGTTAAAGGAAAACCGGAAATTATATATATCGTTTATCTAAACAAATCCATTTACTTCTGTTTCTAATCACGACTCAATCCTTTTTTCTTTTCAAAAATATACAGTACATATAGCCATATAATTCTATAATTAAAAATCACTTCTTTTCTTGTCAAAAACTTTATTTGATGTATATATATATATATATCCACTTATTTCCAACGTTTCGACTATCTTTACTCTATAGTCATTTTCAAGGATCTAGAAAAAACATTACATTATAAACAAACTTCACATAATAAAAACAAAAATAATCAAAAACAATATAAAGCATATAAACCCCATAAAATTTAAAAATAAATAAAATACATTAAAATCAATTAAATTAAAAACACAAAACATACACCACACTTACTTGACTCCCTTCTCAAAAAACTTTCCCTTTTTTTACATTTTTTATCCAAAAAACCAATTGTTACAATAAAAAAACTTATTTCCTTTTTCGTTTATCTAGAGAGAGTGATAAAAATATTTACTTCTCTCATATTTTAAAACCAGTTTTAATGTATATTATTAAAGAGGTGAATATGCAGACATTTTATCAAATATATACTGTATACTGCAGGGGTCCCCAACTCTATGCCCATGGGCACCATGATGCCCGCAAACCATTTTATGTGTGCCCGCCACTATCCGAACATGTTTAAAAAATTATTTATCTGATACAAATAAATTTAATTTATAAGATTTCTTATAAATTAGTGTATTATATTTTAGTCAAATTGTAGGTCATACTATATTTTTACAGTGTAAAAGTCTATTATTAACAATATCCAACTCTAAATTTACATTGAAAAAATAAATGGTGCTCACCACCTGGCTGGTATTATAAAATGTGCTGTTAAGTGCAAAAAGGTTGGGGACTGCTGGTATACTAGAATAACTGAATTATTTTCTTATATAAAAGAAAATTTGATATAAGCCTTTTCATTTTGTATAGAAATGAACTTGTCCACTTTGAATAAAAATGCAGGTTTGATCTTTATTGTTTAAATACATTTAGCTCTTTCTAATAAAAGGATAGTTGTCATTTTAAATGATTAATGATCATTTGACATGTATATTTTGGTGGGTCTGTGGATACATTAATGGTTCTGCAGTGTGAAATGGAATATGTATATTTCCACTATTATTGTTGGTATTGTTTTATCTGGCTATAATTTGAGAATGATTAGTGACAGTTTTTAGCTGATGGGATGCTTCAATAGAATGGCATCCTATAGATTAATATTTATATTGGGCATAGGCTGATGGAAAATCGCCTATAGCTGATTTCATGAGAGGAAAGATTGGTAGAGGCTAAATACTAATTAATGCTTATAAGCATAAATGATCTTAAAAGAAAGGATATCCATGGTCTGGATTCTATTTTTTTTTGTGATGAGGCAAATCCCATACACATACATATACCTATTAAGAGGTAGTAGAATCAGCCATATTATTACACAATGGTCATGTTGTTTTTATAAAGCCTTCCTTTTTAGTGTTAAAATCCCTCATGATGATGTAGAGTTAGTTTTTTTCCACTGTGTATGGTGAAGTATAGTAGTTCAAAAATCATATAGCAAGTATAAAATAATGCTGAATTTAAGAACACTAATTTATCTATAGTGTTTTTTTAATTGAAATAGTGTTTATGATGTTGTAGGATCATCATCAGTTATCGACAGACCAAACCAAAATCTATTAACGATTGTAGAAAATTTTAGATGTAAAAGTAAGAGATGCACATTGGCAGTGTGGATTTATCTTCATCAAATAATGATGTGATGATAGAATGGTAAGATCAGTTATGTATTCAATAATTGAATTGTGCACATAGGTAATGTTTTAGTGAGATCTATGTGTATTTGACTTTTGATGTCTATTCTTATTTTAATGCACTAAACTTATTCATTTCAAATTTTAATAAGTTAGTAAGTGCACAGAATATGATAATTGCCCTTATAATAGTCTGATGAAAAAAAGGGCTTTAGAAGAATGCAATATTTTAAATTTTTTTGAATTTTAAATTTAAACTTGGTGCATATCCTAAAGTTGTAAATATACTGCTAGTTTTGTAATTTAAGTGCTAATCAGCTTAAATAAATTTTAATATCTTATTTTTAAAAATAGGCCACAGAGTAACAAATGATATTGTGAATATTATTTTCTAAGCAGGTTATATCATTTGCTGAGTATATAGTCAAGGGGATACCAGGTATTTTCCCATCCATAAGTTCTTTTAATATATTAGTCTTACTTCATGCCATGTCTTTGAACTAAAAATTTGTAAATATTGTAAATAAAGTTTGTTGTGTTTAAAATTTTATTTAGTTGCATGTAGTCTTGTTGCTAATTACCACATATATACACTATTATTGTTATTGCTATATCAGAAGATTATAAATTGAAATCATCATCACCCAATATAGTACTATTAACTATATTATGCTATATCATAATAATTTTGGTAAGCCTTGCAATTTGTTAGTACATCTAATGCATTATCACACAATAATCAAAATGTTAATAACTTGTAGCACAGATTGTTTTAAGTAATATATTAAAAGATAAACATAATCTTGATTTGAGTGATTTAGTTAAATCCACAGAGCTATCATTCACTGATATTGATCACATGGTTTATCATTATCTAATAAAAAAAAATTTGGTAAGTTATTGTTTTTAATTATTAAAAAGTCATTCCCAGTCATAAATTTTAAAGTTTATATTTGTTATAAAGTTTCTTTAGAACTGCTAAATATAGTTCTTAATTTAAATTATATTGAGAGCTATTAGGTGCATTATGTGTGGGTAGTGGTAAAATCCCTCGTACTGACCCAAATATAGTTTATATAATGATTTTGAGTGTTTGAACCCTGAGAAGAATTAGTTGTGAAGTTTCAAGATAGAATTTAAGTTTGTAATAAAGTTTATATCTAGTTAATTATTATAGTTGAACTTAAAATAAATTACTTTCATTGTTTTATGAAAGTTAGCTAAGCTTTAATATGTAAATTACTTATTTTGGCATCAAATGTATAGTTTGTTTTAACTTCATGATAAATATTCTGGTTGTGTCAAGCTTGAAATCCCTATTTGTATTTAACTTATCTTTTTACGATTTAATACCATATTAGGTCATAGTTTAAGATTTTAGTCTCCATCATTAACATTGTTCTTCAATTTCATTGTGATCATTCTTTTAGTTATTCATTCTCATTTGACATTAATTCATTATCATAATTGATTAATCATACAATAACTTTTATTCTTTTATCATCTTAACTATTCATTAACTGTTATTCCATCATCATCTTAATCATTGATTATTCTCAGACATCTTCATTCTTTTCTCTTCATCCTTAGGTTCATTTCATTCCACCATTTAATTATTACTTCTTTCCATCATCCATTTAGTCATCTACATCACAATTTACTTATCATTTCATTTATAAGTTTAATTTCATAATCATTCCAGAGATATAATTATTAATTATTTATTAATTGGTTAAATATCAAATTTAACACATCACCTTTTGTTTGTGTGGATTTTAAAGCTGGTTTGACCAGAAGTTATTGTCTTTATTAGTCGCCTGGTGATACTTCTTTAGATCTACAGTTTCATGCTAGTTTTATTCAATACAGAAGTCATTTTGTTAGTTTTACAGTTTGTTTCTTTATGCTTATATTCTTGATATGAAAGTATGATAGGTTGCATAGGAGAATTTAGTCGCTAAAATGTACGGCATGATTTGTTGATTGACCAGATAGATCAGGGAGAAGGTTACAGTAGTGATTATGGTGCTTGCCAACATGTGGCATGATTTTTCAGTAGATGGTGGCTGGTTGTAGCTAGGTTACAGTTGCGATTGTGGTGCAACATGGTGGCTTGATTGATTGATTAAGGATGATGTAGGTTACAATATATATATATATATATATATATATATTGTAACATTTATTTATATATGTTACAAATATATTGGCATTTGGTAAAAGCTAAAAAAGTAAATTTCGATTTTTTTTTGATTAGTATAAATTTTGTTAAGAGCGTACAATGAAAGTTAAATTATTCTTCGATATTTTTTTTTAATTAGTAATAACGTAATTGGAGAGAACAAAAAAGAATTCCAAAAGCAAGTAAAAAGATAAGCTAAAAGAAAAATATTTCTAGCTAATTAAACATGGCCGAAAACTTGATAAGAAAATAGAGACTTTAGTACCTAAAATTTTAAAAAACTGTATAAGATTAGAAAGGCATGGTACGAGCATGCGCAGAAGCCCTAAAACTGGATATAAAAAGGAGGGATCCGGTTGAAGGAGCGTCTTGTTCGTTTTATTTCGCTAGTTGGTCTTGGATAACATTTAATATGTCCAAGATCACTCGTCACCGAAGGAATTCGGCAATGTCGCAGTGAACCGGAGCCCCTGAAAACATCAGACCTAATGATGTACACCAGGAAAAGCCTTCGTGACCAACTGGGAAATGGACCACAAGAACAAGCAAGAACCAAACGGCCGAGCTCATTATTACAAAAAAAACTATGCATAGTTAGCTACAACCTTCGTGAATTCACAAAGCTTACCGGTAAGTTAAGAATAATAATCCTGATTGTGACCAAGTTAACTAGTTAAAAACTACTCGTGAAAATATAGCTATAAAAAGAATCCCGATAGTGACTTTATATTTCTATATGAGAGACTCTTAATTAACCAAGAACTTTTTGCTTATTTTAAATGATATTGATATTTTCTGTATATTTTCCACCTAGATTAAATGTGTTCTCTCCAAAATATTAAACAATATTTAACCTAGAAATGTTTTATTTTGTTAGAATAAAAGAGATTATATTTTTATCAACATTTTTTTTATTGTGCGTTATTAATAGAAGTTATTATTTTTGTTATTAGATTTATTTTAGTGAAATAGGATTTAAGTGTAAGTTACCTTTGCCAATATGTTTCAATACGCCAGGGCTAACAATCGTAAAAAAAATCATTAATTCTCATTACGGTAGAATTACCGTACAAAATAAAAATATTATAAAAGGATCTTTTTATTTTTCTTCGTTTTACAATTTGCGAGAGGTGCTGGCGGCATATTTCAGCGGATTCTTAGGAATCCTGGCGCCCATAGGAAATAAAATTAAAAGTTGATTTATGTCTATGGTACAAATTCGTAATCAATTAATAGGCCGGAGTCGATCAGGAAAAATAGCTGTGTTAAGAATAGAAATACAACTTTCTTTTTTTTTCCTTGATACAGTTTGATCAACTCACGCTCAAATATACATTTGGGGCGTATAGTGGTCTAGTAAAACGGAAAACGATACAATGGCGACCCAACTCGGGCTTCGATTTAAAAACCACGACCTGAGAAAATCTAAAAACGGCATAAAATTGAGTATTTAATGTCTGTAGCCGGAAAATAAATTATGATTTTTTTGAAAAAAGAAAAAAATTATAAGAAAAAAAACTAACTAATTAAACCCAGATTATTAAAATATGAAAGAAGATATTTTTTTAATATGACTTCCAGAAAAAGAAAATATATATGTATATTTTTTTTATATATGTCTAAAAAACACGATCGTGGCTGATGTAGACGTAAGTCACAAGTATTTGACCGGGTAGGCGGTTACTGAAGAGGGGAATAACATAGCCCCGAGTCCTTATCCGCAGTATATGAACATAAGACCGTCTTTAAATGCTCGTCAGACTATTTCTAGCAGAGATCCCAATAAAGGGGAAGGCGGATCAAGTTGGACCAAGTTGCCACGGGCCTGTAAGACTCAGAACGATGAGCAACGCTCGTTTGTGCTTATAACTTGGGCTTCTTATTAGTAATAGTACACTAAAGCGGATAGGACACAGATGAATGTTGAAATATTTTCCATTCCCGCCGTGTTAGACCTAAAAGTGGGCATTAAAGCCGAACGTCGCTTGTGAATGAGTCTACACAACATATCAGCACGCTACTACACACACACAAAAAAAAAAAAATATATGAATTTGAAAAAAACTTAAGAATAAAATTAGTGTAAACCCCTATTTTATTCTCATCTCCTGGCACTGGTGGTATTGTAACATTTATTTATATATGTTACAAATATATTGGCATTTGGTAAAAGCTAAAAAAGTAAATTTCGATTTTTTTTTGATTAGTATAAATTTTGTTAAGAGCGTACAATGAAAGTTAAATTATTCTTCGATATTTTTTTTTAATTAGTAATAACGTAATTGGAGAGAACAAAAAAGAATTCCAAAAGCAAGTAAAAAGATAAGCTAAAAGAAAAATATTTCTAGCTAATTAAACATGGCCGAAAACTTGATAAGAAAATAGAGACTTTAGTACCTAAAATTTTAAAAAACTGTATAAGATTAGAAAGGCATGGTACGAGCATGCGCAGAAGCCCTAAAACTGGATATAAAAAGGAGGGATCCGGTTGAAGGAGCGTCTTGTTCGTTTTATTTCGCTAGTTGGTCTTGGATAACATTTAATATGTCCAAGATCACTCGTCACCGAAGGAATTCGGCAATGTCGCAGTGAACCGGAGCCCCTGAAAACATCAGACCTAATGATGTACACCAGGAAAAGCCTTCGTGACCAACTGGGAAATGGACCACAAGAACAAGCAAGAACCAAACGGCCGAGCTCATTATTACAAAAAAACTATGCATAGTTAGCTACAACCTTCGTGAATTCACAAAGCTTACCGGTAAGTTAAGAATAATAATCCTGATTGTGACCAAGTTAACTAGTTAAAAACTACTCGTGAAAATATAGCTATAAAAAGAATCCCGATAGTGACTTTATATTTCTATATGAGAGACTCTTAATTAACCAAGAACTTTTTGCTTATTTTAAATGATATTGATATTTTCTGTATATTTTTCCACCTAGATTAAATGTGTTCTCTCCAAAATATTAAACAATATTTAACCTAGAAATGTTTTATTTTGTTAGAATAAAAGAGATTATATTTTTATCAACATTTTTTTTTATTGTGCGTTATTAATAGAAGTTATTATTTTTGTTATTAGATTTATTTTAGTGAAATAGGATTTAAGTGTAAGTTACCTTTGCCAATATGTTTCAATACGCCAGGGCTAACAATCGTAAAAAAAATCATTAATTCTCATTACGGTAGAATTACCGTACAAAATAAAAATATTATAAAAGGATCTTTTTATTTTTCTTCGTTTTACAATTTGCGAGAGGTGCTGGCGGCATATTTCAGCGGATTCTTAGGAATCCTGGCGCCCATAGGAAATAAAATTAAAAGTTGATTTATGTCTATGGTACAAATTCGTAATCAATTAATAGGCCGGAGTCGATCAGGAAAAATAGCTGTGTTAAGAATAGAAATACAACTTTCTTTTTTTTTCCTTGATACAGTTTGATCAACTCACGCTCAAATATACATTTGGGGCGTATAGTGGTCTAGTAAAACGGAAAACGATACAATATATATATATATATATAATAGTTGATGGGAGATTACTTATAAAATAATAATTATGTTTATATCTTATATAATAGATTGTATATTTAAAATTTTGTAAAATATTATTTATTTTGGTAATGGTGATCAGAAAAGTTGATGCAATCCTGCTGAATATTCTAGAACACAATTAATTAATTAACAGGAAACCTATTAGCAGAATTTAGAAGTTTTATAAATTTACAAAATTAATGTAATATCAATTAACTGAAATTTTATCCATTTGTGATTCAGTTTTAAAATCTAAAATTACATTTTAAAACAATCATCTGAAGATTGTTCAGCACAATTGTATTGCTTTATTACTTATTATAACAAAAGTGTGCATCTGGTCTGCAAATTGCAAATCGATAAGGTATGTAAAATCACCTAAGGTGGATAACTAAAAGCATTCATGAGGTAATGTAAAACCAGTGTAAAAAGGGCCATTTTGAATACACAAGAGAAGAGATCCATTTTGAAAATAGTAATGGAAAACCGAATCTATGCTCATGGCAATCCTAAATCAATGTGCCATGAATAAAGATGGAAGATCCACATTCGCTAGCCATTTGATTTATTTTCCCAAGTAGTATTGCTCTGGACCCATCCACCATGAACTATGATGTACTTAAATATTAAATTACAGAAATGCTATTTGTCTGACTAATATAAATCCAAGAACTAGATCTAGTTTCAAATATATGCTGCAATGAACTGAGGACCACCATTAATGGATAATTGAGGTAATAATCCTTGTTGCTGCCTTAAACCTTTATCTAAATATTTCACTTAACTATTTTTACCATATAAAATAACTATAATTCCTTTGGCTGATTTGGAGATCAAAATTTAAATAATATCTAACAATCTGTAATGCTCTCACCTGATTTTGCTATGTAAATAACTTTATAAACTCTAGTACTGTCTATTTATCTTATTCCATTTTAGTGCAGCAACAATAGTTTATAAGTTTATTATCATGTTTTGTATTTTAAATCATTATATGTCAATAATTTATCAAGCTCGCAAGAATGTTCATTATTTCTAAATCTTTTTTCTTTTTTTTTTGCAGGGAGGTTAAGTAATTCTTTAGTTAAAAACATTTTTTTTATTTTTGTTTCTTTGTGAATTCTTGCCAGCTTGAAAAAAAAGACCAATCGATTATTTTATAATGTCACAAAAATGTAACAGAATAAATCTATTTAACCCATTATGCAATTCATAGAATGTTTTACTTGAGTTAAAATAATAGCACCAGTTTTGAAATTATGAAATATGTAATTCAAAGTAAATGTAGTCTATAAAAGAAATTTGATAACCACCACCTAATATTATGTCTATATTATTATTTAATGTATTATAAAAGCACTTATGATCAAATATTTCTTTATTCTTCTAAGATTTGTGGGAATTTATTTCATAAAAGTTACTGTGATAAAGGAGGGGATTCTCTATTTGAGATAAATTATATTTCTATCAACTAATTAGATTATCCATTTATTTATTAACACAATCATATTATGCCAGATATTTTTACTTATGTGGGTCTTAAGTAAATAATCATGATTTTCAAAATTTTATATATATCATTGCTTGCACCCCTTCATTTATGATAAAGTAATTTTTGTGCTTCATCTGGGCATATTTGGGAAAGCCAAACCCTGCTTCATATATCAAAGTCCAAAAACAAGGCTCTTAAAACCTCTTGAGACTTTTTCTTGTTGCTGAAGGTAGCTCTGTATGGGAATCACTTAAAGACATCTGTCCCATAGCATCTCCCAGCTGACCATTTTACATTCAATGAGTCAATTCTGTCAAAGATGCAAACATAAATCGGATTTGAATTCTTCAATGAAAACTTGAAAGCACCTTTCAGATCTGAGTATGGATCATATTAATACACTATCATGCATGCACTGCCCTCTTAGTCTTCTTCTCAAACAAAACCTATGAATATCATTCAGCCATAATAGTTTGATTATAATAAACATATCTATTTATAATGTAGTGAATATTTACATATGTGCTCCATGATGTAGTTACTGTTAGTAACCATAATAAATTCTCCCAGGTATGTTTTATTGCTCAGCATAAGCTGAGATTAATCACTCTTCTTAATGTTTAATCATTTTGTAAATATATGATAAGGCTCGAATAGTATTTGTTTAGTAATCTCGATCAAGTGGTTCTTTTCTACCTATGGGATACATTATTAATTTGCAAATGTAATGTTCTCAAAGCACTAATTAAAACTGTAACTTGTCCACCCTAAAATCATAACTAATAAATTTATTTCTCATCTTTCAAACTGTAAAAGATAAATCTCATGTTGCAAACGATTATAAAAAGTCTAATGATAAGCAATAGAAATAATTATAATTAAATTAATCATATTTATTTAATTATGTTAATAAATTATATACATATAATATACATATACATTCATTGTTTCATTTAGTAAATTAATATTATATTTTGATTAAACATACATGGCTTATTATGACTAAATGATTAAATCCCTCTAAATATATAAATGAATAATGTGAGAGGCCACAATCTTTTAACATGCTCGAACTTGTAATTATTAAGGTATAAAAATGCATAATTATTATCATTTCCAATTAGAGTATCTTTGGGTCTCTGCTTTGCAATGCCAGCAGAGATAAATAAAATTAGATCAAGTATCATTGAAATTCTTGTTCATAAGTTGATAGATTTGGAAAATAGACAAATAGGGCAGAGTTCATCAGTATTCCTGACTTATGTATTTTGTGCATGATTGGACTCAAGGTACTTTTGCCTAGATGCCAGATCTTGTTATATGAACAGACAAAACAGATTGGTACAATATATATAAATTAAAGGAAAAGTAGAAATAAACACAGACAAAAAAATTTGTAAATATTTTTACATTTCACTTGGAATAATAATGAATGTGAAGGGTTAAATAACTCAATTTAAAACAGAATTTCATTATAAATTAAAACATATAAAAAAGTCTAAATAAATAATATTGTATTATTATTATTCTGATTTTGAAATTTTAAAAAAAAACAAGCATAATTTATTTTTAAAAATATTTTTATTAATGCATACATTTTTTATCTATTTTTAAAAATCTTTATAGATTAAAAATTCCAAAGGATTAAAGTAAAAACATGTAGACCACACTTTTGGTAAAATTTCAGAATTGGTTCCAAAAGTAGCTTGTAATTAAAACTGATTTGAAAAGATTAAAAGTGATTTTAATCAAGATAAAGATTGGACAAAAAAACTCTGTTTTCAGTTACTACATTTTTATCACCTCAAGATTAAAAAGGATTACATAAATTGAAAACAACCTGTAATGTGTTTTCATCACCTCAGATGATTCTATAAAAGGACTGATAAGGAAATATCAGTTCAGTTTGGCTTGCAGTTTTTGTAAGAGCTGGCTAGAAAAGACTAAATAGAAATTTTTGAAAAGTTCAGTTTGGTTTTAATATTTTGAGAAGCAGTGGTCAAATACACTAGCTGCAAAGTTTGGATAGTATTTTTTGAAGATAGTTCTTGTCTTAATATTGTTGTGAAGCAGTTGTCTAGCAGAGTTGGTGTTTGGAGAGTTATACAAAATATCTCCCATGAAGATATAGCTGAAGTAAAGCCAGTAGATCCAGTAGTGAGCAGTCTACTAGTTCTATACACTGGAATTTGATTCACTTGAAGACTGGATCAACTTAAAATGGATTAATTGGCCTAATACCTGAATTATATTTTCCCCGATGATGACAACAAGACTGGATTATACTTTTCTGAAGGACAAAAAAAACCAAGCTTACCAAGAGAGAGCTTGAAGAATTGGTATACTTATACTGCTGTTTATCTATGTATGCAGAAAAGCACAGATAAACATATATAGCTGGTAATATTATGTATTCAAAATGACATTTTAAAGAACAATTTTGCTCAAGTTAAACATATAAAAATGAAAGATTTTATTGATAGATCCTATTATATTTGTTTTTTCAAGAAAATAAGTGAAAATATTTAAAATCTATATTTTTAAATTTAAAGACATTTCTAATTATTCAATTAACAATAGTCTGGTCAAGATTGACTATTATATTTTTAAAAGAGAAAAAAAGGTGATAATACTTTATTTTAAAAAAAAAAAAGAGGAGGAACTTATAAACTGATTTTTTTTTTTAAAAAAAAAAGATAATTAATTTTAAATTATATCTATATATTGTTTATACACACATATATGTGAGAAATTTATGTATGTTTTTGAAATGGAATTAATTAGGAAAAATACAATGTAAAACTGACAACTAAAAATGTTTCTTTTATGGCAAGTCAAATATGTTCAGAAATTACACATACATGTGTGCATATGCATATTGAAAATACCAATGTGTGTCAGATAGACACTTATATGTAAAATTTTAATCATTTTTTATTAAATGTCAATTCAAACATGTTCATCTTTTATCAAGCCACATGTCAGTGTGCTGAATGGGTTTTAGATAAACCTAATGGAACTTATATGTAAACCACCATATAATAACTTAAATCTTGTATATTAGTAATGTAAATCATAATGTAATAACTTGAATTGTGTATAGTAATTTTGTAAATCACAAATGTGATAACTTTTTTATTGAATGCTAATCAAAATCAGAAGGCTTTTAATTGTAGACCCATATTATAAAGACCTTTTTTTCATTTTTATATTGTTATCAATAAACTTAAATTCAATTCTTAATATTGCATCATCTCTTGGTCACTATAACAGTACTTGAACTTGTGTTCTTCTGAGCTAGATTCATGTATAATGGCTGATATATAAATGGAGATGTTTATTTAGTGCTTAAGGAGCATTCCAATTTGACATTGTTCCTTGTTTTGGCATGAGGATTATAATCTTCAAATCCCCTGCACTAAATTTTACTATAGTTTAGTCTCAGAAATGAAGTTTATAGTTGGCCAGTGCATTAATGGCACTAAGTGGCCAGAGCATTGATGATGATCAGCATGTTTTAATGTCCCAGCATTATTGTTTTGATTCTTATGTATTCTGGTGGATGAGCACTTAGTGCCTCCAAATTATGATTTCAATAATTGTCCAAGCTGGCAAAGGCTAAATAGTTAGCCTGGTCAACAGAAGACCCATTTCCAATCCATCACCAGATTGGCTGTTGATTTAATTTGATGTTGGTCATTCATAATGATTTATTTTTACTTACTTTTACTTTATAATTGCTGATGGATTTATAATTATACTTAGATAGTTGCTCTGAGAAGTAATTGGTTGATCTCTCAGAGATCTTTTATGATATCATTCTCTTGCATATAAAATTGCTTATATATATTTTTTGGATGTTAAACATTACTTTAACATTTATTTAATAACATCATTAACTTATATTTCATATTTTGTTTACTTGAGATAACCACCCTACCATCCATCTTGTTATAGTATATATATTTTAGAAATGTTAGTTCACCTAATTATTTTTTTTAAAATTGAATGCAATGCAATGACATCATCATCTCAGAAAATCAACATTATTATTATCTTGATCTTTATAACAAACAAGGTTTTGTGAAAATAACAATGATAAATATGTAAAAGTGATAGATCAAAGTTTATAAACAAATAATATTCTAAAAATATAATATTACATATATTGATACAGATATATAATAAGCCTGTATATCAGTTATTAAGAAAAGGTAAAATATCTATAAAAAAACAAAGTATTAAAATCAAGATCAATAATTACTTAATTTGTATTTAGTTACTATATCTTGCATTAACATATCATTCTGTTACTTTGTTTTTCATGAACCTATTGTAATATTCTTGGTTCAATAAATTTATGAAATGATTGAAATTCAGATTAAATTTTCGTTTTTTTCTATATTAAAATTAACAATCAGTAATAAAAAAAATGCTATATAAAAGTAAACAAACAGTGTGAAAATAGCTTCTAGTTCCAAAAAAACTCACATGATTTTTCTCATATACTTACTTATAGGTTTTGGAGAGTTCTCTTCTAGGACTATCTATAATAAGTTTTAAATGATCAATGGACATGATAAGGTTATGATAATTTTATCATCTACTAGTTTCTGGCTTTGTTTTTGCCATTAAGAATTGAATTCAAAACTGAAACTAATGCACTTATGCATTTAGAAGCCAGTTTTTACTTATTAATACTATTCAAGTTAAAAGCCTAAAATTAAAAAAAAAACTAACTTGTTTGTATGATTGTTAAGATTTGACATCATATCAGTTTCTAATAGCTTAGCTTTTGCAAATAGTTATTTAAGTGTATGATGTAGATCTAAATAATGAAATGCTACTGCAAATAATGTTAAAAATAAATATTCAAAAAAAATCAATTTTCAAATTTATGTAAAACAACTGATTATAACTTATTACATAGTAATAGATATAAACTATTTGGGGGATTAAAGATAATATTTGGTATTTAAAATTTATTCAGGATAAGTAAATAAAAGCATGGTATCTGTTAAGCAGTTTTGAAGTATAGCAAGATTTAATGTGTAATGAGTCCTGTAATAATTAATTATAAGTAGTAGTTTATGATACATCATAAATTTTCCATGGTGATCTCTATATAATGTAAGAGTGTAAATTTTAATTTGTGATAAAATATGGTTTTAGTAAGACATAAAATATAATGCATAGATAAACTTCAACTTTATTATGAAGCTCTAAACACCAGAATTCTTAAAATATGTGCTTTAGCATCTCTAAATATAAGATGTTCAATTATATATTGTAAATAATATTTTGTCATATTATCTTCTCATCTGAATTGCCTTGCATGGTTTAGGGCAAATATAGAATGAACAACTCTACAGTTCAAGCTCTATAGTTTGCCTCCCTGTTCTATTACTTCCAGTGTTTGAATTTTTTATGTAAATTCTTAGTGATAATTCTTTGATAATGATGATTATTATCTATACTGATAAATCTTTTATTTTGTTATGCCATCTTATCTGGGTTGATTATCTTAGTTTGTCATACTACAACCTTTCTAGTTAAGTTTTCTTATTTTGTCTTTTTATTATTATTTCAAAAAAAGCATATAAAAAATGGAAATGTTGTTTCAAAAAATACAAGTTATTAGGTTTCCAACATAATTGTAAATAAAGATATAATATAGAGTTTGATATTAAAGTCATGGGCTTATTATTCTGTATGAAAACATAGTAAAATTTTAACAAAAAATAAGCAATAAAAATATATAAACAACAATTTAACCCTTTATTCCAATAGCAATATGATGGAGTTTAAAAGTATGTTTAATATAATTACTTACGCAGAAAAGCATACTCAATTCATTCTGAGAAATATACTGCCAGGAAGGGAACTAGGCCAATATAAGTGATAAATTTGTTCATTAATGATAGACAAACAATTTGTTTTAAATTAAGTATACAATTTTATTGCTATTCCATCTAATTAAATATTAAAAAGAGAAAAATATATATAATTTACATATCAAATGATAACATAAAAAGAACAAAATGAAATTAGTTAAATATAAAAGAACATATAATTAAACAGCATGTGTACAAATGCATTTATATGTTACAAATTAAATTATATAGTATTACATAATGATTAAACCTTTAGAGAGTAACGATAGGCAATTTTCAGTTCACTTAAGACAATAAAAATTAGTCATATTTACCTTGGAGTACCCAAGATTTTATTTTGATTAGGTATAAGTTTATTTCCACATAAGCTTGTTTCAATTATCTAAACAAAATCTATGAATTCTTTATTGTTGACAAATGGAAAAATATTCTGTTAATGACAAAAGTCAGCATGACCATCCATTTTGTGGTATTGCTTGGATATAGAAAATAACGACATCTTATGGAAGCTTTCTTAGTGTATATGGTTCAAGATTCATTCCTTATGGTTCAAGATTCATTCCTTCCTGGATTATTTTAGCTGCATATCAGTAGGGTCCTTCAGGTTATTGGATGGGCAGGCATTGAACAGGAACAGCTACATATATTTTGGAGCTTAGGGTGCTCACCTTACATGTATTTGTTCTACTCCAGCATTACGATTGTAGCGATTGTATAAATTGATATTGTTAAATTTATTTTCTTGAGATGGTTGATTGAAGGACTTTTAATATTTTATTTTTATAATGTGAGCATAGCCGTATCAGTAAATTTAGCAAAAAGAAAAATATATTAATATAACATTTCAGTCCAAAAAACACTCTTGCTCTCTCTTTCCTTTTTACATACTAATTAATTCAATTCTTTTTATTTCCCAAAATAGTTTATCAGCATTGAGATCTCTATTTCTCAGACATGCTTTTAACATTTTTTTTTTTTAGTTTTCTTTTCTTTTTTTAGCCGTACATTTATTTAAGATTTCCTGGAATTTAGAGTGGCTATGTAATGGAACAATAGACACAAAATTTCCTCAAGGTAGGTACATCAAAGTTCTTTCATTACTCTCATTAAAATACTATGTACAATAAAACTAAAGGAAAATATACGTTTGAAATAAGAAATAATAGGAAAGAATTTATATATTTGTGTATAACTGCATTCCCACTATTTATTAACACATATTTTTCTGAATGTTTTCTAAAATAAACAACTATAACTATATACATCTTTCTCTCTTTTTCATTTTATTTTTTAATAAAAATAAAACTTTCGAACTTTATCTCTCTCTTTGACATATATCTATATGATTCTTTATATACATACTCACACATTGAGGCCTATTTATTGGCCTTACACTTATCTAGGCCATTGGAGGATATTATGCAACTGCTTTTTATCTAGGTTTGAACCTGGCTACTGTGACGATGCCTCCTGTTGGAAAGACTTCAAAATGAGTTATAACTTAAATCCATCATAGTATGGGTTTTAAAGCCCTAGCATTGTATGACCTATTAACCTCTGACCCAGTGTCAACCCAAAATATGTTAGTTCCTTGGTGCCATACAATAGTGAATGGACCCACATATAAATTACAAAACTTATGGCAGACAATTTTTCCTGGGTCACTAACATGTGGTGTTTTCACCATTACCCTGCCACCTATTTGGAATTGGTGTTGTGTACCCATGGACCTTTTATTTTTATTTTGACTCCTTTTTATAAGGGACTGGTAAGCTTGAGCCCAATCAACTTCTACATTTATTGGGGATTCTTTCAACCCAGGAAAGGGTTTTTTTATTAATTGAGGAACATGTTTCCCTAAATGCAGCTGTATTGGGGAAAATCTGATCAATTCTTTGACTGACCAATTGATATAATTGATGACCTGTGAAACTTATTTGAACCACCCTCAATGGTTTGTTGGAAGATATGTTCTAAATAACTGACCTAGTTCCTGCATGACTCTCACCTGAGTTTGATTGTGGATTATGGATGGATGTCAATACATGCTTAATTCTCTGTTGTTATATCCACCTATGCCATTCCTTTGATATGAAAAAAAGTAAGTGGTTAAGTTCTAGCATTTTTATAGTGTTCTTAGTATTTGCCTGGGATATCGGGTATATGGCTACAAATTTTGAGAATAGATCATAGACCATGATGAGATACTTCTTTTTGTTAAAGGGACACAAATGGCCATAGTAATCTAGGAGCATCATTTCTTGGTGCCTTGTTGGAATTATGGAACTCATAGATGTTACATAACTCCTATTCACTGGCTTTGCTTTTTGGCATATCTCACACTGGCCTACCACACCATAATTTTAGTATGCATTCCAGGCCAATAAAACCAGTCCTGGAGTAAGCATTGAGTTTTTAGTGTGCCATAATGACCACAGAGTTGGTGTACATGGATGATAAAGGCCTTCCTCATTTGGTGTGGTAAAACAGGCTTCCACTCCTCTTGGTCCTCATGAATTTGGTATTGTAATATCGATTGTCTTATTCGGTATCATCCTGCCTTGTTTCCCAACCATCCTAAGTCTGTTGTTCCATTTTCCTCTAGCTGCTCAATCAATGTCCTTAGTTATCCATATCCCCATTGACAGTGTGGTAGTTTGGCCAAATTTTGTTCTACTGCTTCATTTATCTTCAGGTTCAAGCTGGTGATATACAGGTTCTCTCCATTTAAATGGCATTGTTGGGATTGAGCAGGGTTACAACTCAATATGTCAGGCACAATGTTCTCTGATCTTTTGCAATATTTTCTGGTGTAGTCATATTCCTAGAGATATAGATTCCATCAAATCAGCCAGCTGTTGGTTAAGTAATGACAACCACTTTTGATCCCAAAAGATTGTCCTGAACTTCTAAAATGTCCAGACAATTGTAAGGGCTTCCTTTTCAGTAATGGTATAGTGATGCTCAGGTCATTTAAGCAATCAGCTTATAAAGTACAATACTTTCATCTTATTATCATCCTGCATCTGAGATAGTGTGACTCCTAGCCCATACCTACTATTGTCCCTTTGTACAATGAATGGCTTTTTAAAATCAGAAAATGCCAACATGACTTGTTTCTCAAAGCCTCTTTTTACATCCTCAAAGGCTTTGTCTTGTTCCTGAGCCCATTTTCACAGGACATTCTTTCTTACCAGTATGACCAAAGACTAAATTTGTTCTGCAAACTCTTTTATAAAACCTGTTTTAGAAATTTCAGAGGACCATGAATGATCAAATTTGCTTCCACAATATAAGTTTAGGGAATTCTATAATAGTCAAGACTTTGTCTGAATGGAATTTTATCTCTTGGGAACCCACATCATGGCCCAAAAATGTAACCTCATCCTTATATAACATGCCTTTTTTCAAATTAATCTTGATTCCTTTCTTTAGGCATTCTTTGAGAAATATCTCTGCATCCTTAACATGATCTTCAATAGTTGTTGATGCCACTAATATATCGCCTACATACATAATGACCCAATTTTTCACTTCCTCCAAAAACACTTGGTCCAAGCATCTCAGAAACCCTGCACTACTGTTTATTAAGCCAAATGGCATATGGATAAATTGATACGAATAACCGTCATATCTAAAGGTGATATATTCCAGTCTTCAGGATGGAGTTGGATCTGCCAGTCTCTGGCAGTCAAATCAAAGGTTGAAAATATTTTCTTTCCCTTAAATCTTCCTAACAGCTCCTGCATAGGAGGGGGAATAGTACAATCTGGGATAGTTATTCGGTTAAGTTGACTCACATCCAAACACAACCTGACCGACCCATCTTTTTTTTGACAATCACCATTGGATTACAACATGGGGAAAAATACTTTGAAATAATTCCCCATTCTATCATTTGTTTGATTTGTTTCTTCATATTATCCTGGTATTCATGTGAATCTGGATATGACCTAGACTGGAATGGCTGGTCCTGGTTTATCCTAATTCTTTGCTCAAATCTTGAATTACACCTGGTATATCTGGTAAATGTGGCCATACTCTTCCAATATTTTTTGCAGTGCATGCTCTTCTTCTCCATTGGCCACATTTGCCTGCTTAACTTTCTCAGCTATCACTCTGTTCATTGGGTCTTCCTCATCTCTCATGACCCCAATTGAATGGTATAGATCCAGCATCAGAAATTTAATTGTTTCTTCTTTGCAGGTGACACTTTCTCTTTTGTAGTCCAGGACACATTTGTATTTGTGTAGGAAATCAGATCCTAATATGGCCTCATGTATCAGGTCCTTCACAATAAGCAATACATGAACAAGTTTTCCCATTTATCTGTTAAGTCTACCCATAACTTCTTAGGTTTTACCTTGGCTCTCTTATTATTCACCATTGTCACCTGCATAGCCTTCAGTGAAAGGATCCATATGCCAGGTATTTTCCTAATCAGTTTATGATTTAGTGTTTCTGACATAACAGAAAGTTGACTCCCTGAATAAATGATGGTTTCTATTTTTATTTGATTGATTTCAATATGAATCTTTGGGCATTCCTGTTTGGCATAGTGAGAAACCCATATCTTCTCATAAACACACCAAATTCCCAATGTGTTTCCTTTCTCTCAGGTGTATCATTCATTTTTCATTTTCCTCTGCCATGTCCATTTGATGTTTATCCATCGATTTTCTATCTTTGATCTCCCTCATTCACTCATCTACCTCAATTTCACTTAATATTTTATTAATGTCTTCAGATGACCTAATACTTTTAATTCGTACTAGGCATCTTATTTCTAATGGAAAATTTTGACACCCCATTCTTACTATCTAATTTTCAGATAGCTTATGGCTCTCTAATGTCTTCAGTGTCACCACTTGTCATCTGAAAAACTGTACGTAATTTTTCTTTCCCTTTTCTGAAAACTTCTAATTAATGATTCACCTTTTGATATTCTCCTGCTGTTCCTCATTCCAAAATGTCTTCTTCAAGGCCGTTTCATACTCCTGGTATGTTTGAGGTTGGTGTGACATGGACTCCCACCACGTTTTAGCATATCCTTGAAGGTGGATCTGTGCTAAGATTATTTTGAATTCCTCTGGTATCCCATATCTCCTAAAATATTTTTGTAAACTATTTATATGCTCTCTCAGATTCTCTTCCTTTTGTCCTCTAAATACCTTTATTTAGACCCCCTCTATCTCCTGTAATTTTGTTATTATATCTATCCTGCCTGTCTCTCCTGCTTTATCTTTGAGATAACAACTTTTATTTTTGAGTGAAATGGTGACACAATTTATCTATTTATCAATATTATTTTTCTATACAACATGCTAGGCTCACACCCCATCTCACAATGTACTATGCTGAATGTCACCTATCCTATTGTTGAACCCGTAATCCTATCTATTGCTTTATTCTTCCCCATAGTATTAACAAGACAAAATAATTAACAACTATGACAACAACATACAAGAAAAAATTCTTATCAACCTGCCATTCCCCTACTTTCATTGCCCCATTCATTGGGAAGCCATTTTAACAGGCAACCCTGGTATCACTGTTGTTGTTTGTATAAATATCTAAAGAAAAATTGGATCTATTGTCCATGTAGGGTAGTAAAGGCAAAACTATGGCTGTCTAGTCACCATAACACCTGCAATTAGAATTTGAATACTATCTACCATATTGGGTTTGAATATGAATCCACTTTCTTAATCAAATCTTAAAAAATAAAATCTACAAATCCTATATAAGGATGTAAGTTAACAAAAAAAAAAATAAAATATAAATCTACCTAGTAGCCATTATCTCATTAAAAGGACAAACAACAATTTCTTTGGAAAAAGTATATTTATGAGCATCAAGGATGAACAACAAATATATTTATGAGTGTCAGTTAGTCTGGCCCCAAGTGCCAATCTTATTAGTACCATAAGAATTATACTTTTCCTATCTTAAGAAATCTTAGAACTATCGCTAATTAGATGCCCAGCCCTCTAGCTAGTTCAAATCCCAGGGCTGGGAGGTAACAATACCTATCAGGCTGAACAGAGGTAAATGGATAAATTTGTGTATTTGGAACATTCTTTCCCTGATTTCTATGCTTCTCAAATTAAATTGCATGCCATTTAAAATTAGCTACTTTGAACTCCCTACTTCTAAACATTCACTCCCTCAGTACACAATCTGTTTCCTTATCAATTTATGGTTGGAGTATAAAAGTATGTTTAATATAATTGCTTACTCAGAAAACCATACTCAATTTATTCTGAGAGATATACTGCCAGGAAGGGAACTAGGCAAATATAAGTGATAAATATGTTCATTAATGATAAACAAATAATTTGTTTTAAAGTAAGTATACAATTTTATTACTATTCCAATCTAATTAAATATTGAGAAAAGAGAAAAATATATTTAATTCACACATCAAATGATAACATAAAAAGAACAAAATGAAATTAGTTAAATATAAAAGAACATATAATTAAACAGTGTGTGTAAGAATGCATTTATATGTTACAAATTATATAGTTTTACATAATGATTAAACCTTTAGAATGATAGGCAATTTTCAGTTCACTTAAGACAATAAAAATTAGTCATATTTACCTTGGAGTACCCAGGATTTTATTTTGATTAGGTATAAGTTTATTTCCACATAAGGTTGTTTCAATGATCCAAATAAAATCTATGAATTCTTTATTGTTGATAAATGGAAAAATTTTCTGTTAATGACAAAAGTCCGGCATGACCATCCATTTTGTAATATTGCTTGGATATAGAAAATAATTACATCTTATTGGAAGCTTTCTTAGTGTATACAGTTCAAGATTCATTCCTTCCTGTATTATTTTAGCAGTGTATTAGTAGGGTTCTTCAGGTTATTGGATGGTCAGACATTGAACAGGAACAGATATATATTTTGGAGTTTAGGGTTCTCACCTTACATGTATTTGCTCTACTCCAGCATTACAATTGTAGCGATTGTATAAATTGATATTGTTAAATCCATTTTCTTCTCAAGATGGTTGATTGAAGGACTTTTAATATTTCATTTTTATAATGTGAGCATAGCTGTATCAGTAAATTTAGCAAAAAGAAAAATATATTAATACAACATTTCTGTCCAAAAAACACTCTTTCTCTCTTTTTCCTTTTTACATACTAATTAATTCAATTCTTTTTATTTCCCAAAATAGTTTATCAGTATTGAGATATTTATTTCTCAGGCATGCTTTTAATATTTTTCTTTTAGGTTTCTTTTCTTTTTATAGCCGTACATTTATTTAAGATTTCCTTGAATTTAGAGTGGCTAAGTAAGTAATGGAACAAAAGTCACAAAATTTCCTCAAGGTAGATATATCAAAGTTCTTTCATTACTCTCATTAAAATACTATGTACAATAAAACTAGAAGAAAATATACATTTGAAATAAGTAATAATACAAAAATTTTTTTTATATTTGCATGTAACTGCATTTCCACAATTTATTAACACATATTTTTCTGAATATATTCTAAAATAAAACAACTATAACTATATACATCTTTCTCTTTCTTTTCATTTTTATTTTTAATAAAAATAAAACTTTTGAACTTTATCTCTCTCTTTGACATATATTTATATGATTCTTTAATTACATACTCACACATTGAGGCCAATCTATTGGCCTCACACTTATCTAGGCCATTGGGGGATATTATGTAACTGCTTTGTAACTGGATTTTAACCCAGATACTGTTACAATATATATACCAGTATATAATTGGTGCTACCATTATGTTTACAATCTGAACATCTGTTCTTGTATTTAAAGAGAGTTAAATTTTTAAAAAGGTTACCATGTGACTGTGTATAATTATACGTAAATGGGAAAAATTGTTTTTATACAAGAGAGTTAATATCATGAGCAATATAAAGATAATACAAGAGCAGAGGTATACGCTTGAAAGACTGTATGCTAGGGTTGAGACTTATGTAGTAGTAATTTATGATAGTTGACAAAAAAGAGAAAACTGTGCAAATCTACAAATAAAAAAATCATTTAAGAAAGCTTATAAAATCTGTATATATATTGTACCCTCACTTCCAGGAAATATATAATAATAAAAATAGTATTAGCTCAGATAAATGGTTATGCTTGACTAAAATACATCTAATCAATAAAATAAAGATATTCTGTGACACTATCTATTATTTAACTAGCTCTAACTAATAAGAAATAATAATATGGTTCAGTTTTATAAAATAGTAAATAAAATATTTAATAAATCATGAGACTATGAAGTGAGATACAAGTGGCAATATGAATTACATTGAGCCAATATCCCACAGGATATCATCTCAATGGCATAAGAATACTATCCCCCCTATTATTTCAAATAATAATAAAACTATAGCATTCTTACAACTTTAAAAATAATAATTAATTAATTAAGATAATGCTAATAAATAAATCCTAATCCCTTATTCAAAATAATATAACTAAAATAATCTCAGATTCTTTAAACTAATTCTACTCCTTATAATCTTATGTAGTCAAGCACAATAAGGGTTTTGATATCACCCTAAACTACACCTAACTAATAAATAATAATAATAATAATAATAATAATAATAATAATAATAATAATAATAATAATAATAACAACAACAACAACAACAATACTACTACATTCAAATATCAGCCTTTCAAGCTAATTGTGCAAACACTTTGCGAGTGTTAATAATAAGTGAATACTTTCTCACCAATACAAGATATAGTATTTATGCAGGAATAAAAGGAATCCTCTTATTCCTATAA